>LPNX010361149.1:195711-211838 GCA_001517045.1 Pseudotsuga menziesii | reverse complement strand
TATTACACAAGGACCCCGCTCCATCAAAAATATAGTATGGTAGAGGTAGGCCAGTTCTTCTTCATATCCAGTTATTAGTATTACTTGTTTTATATGTATTCGAAGTAGCAGTTTTCTTAGATTTACAATCACCAAGATTATTTTTTCCTTGAATTGGTATGTCTTCCCCAGAGCTATTACACATTTCAGCTTGGAAACACATAATGGCACTGCTCTTTTCATGGCTTCGTATCTAGAACGCAGACCTTATACCTCACCAAAGAGATGTTTCTTCTTTTCTTATGGGATTCTCTTTGAAAAAGTATCCTTTGCACACCTTAAGAAGTTACACATTGAAAATAATAGTGGCAAGCATGTCCAGATCCATCTGTAGCTTCTTTCCTCCATTATGATGAATTATTTTTGCATGACCCCATCTCAAATGAGTATTGAAGAACACTAGACTTGAGAATTTATAGTTTATGCTCATAAGCATGTCATCTGTTCCAACCTTTCCAATGTATCAGTTTATTGCAACTTGTATACGTTATCATGTACAATTCATCTTGTTTTCATGTACACAAAGATTACAAAGACCTGCATGGCCATTAGAAATTAAATGCAAGTGGGATAAAAAATTTAGTTGAATCCTTTGCATATATGGTGCTTTTGGCATTTTGCTTAATGACCAGACCAGAACAAATTGTAAATTACTTTGTAACTTTTAGTTACTTGAAAGTTGATGTTTTTTTGCAGGTCCTTTCTCTAAGCTGCTCCAGTTGATTTCACCTCTCTTCCAGCTACTCGCTTTTGGCATTTTGCATTCTACCTGTGAAATGGTTAATATTAAACTTTATACAAAATCAAATTTCAAGCACAGAAGTTCAAGGGAAGTTTGTTCACACGGTTTGGCAGCCAATCCATTATTTTTTGTCATTAGGCAACACCATTCACAGATTATTATTTTGGCATGGATTTTTAGCATTTCAAGGACAAGATGGCACCCCATATACATTAACCAGATTGTGAAGAAAATGGCACAGAAGGAATCATGTGAAATGGACATTTTTGAGGTGTTGCAAAGAAACTCACGTCAAAATCCAACAGAGCAGGAAGGTTCCAGTTTTTGCATGCATGGCCAAATCAACAATGCAACATAATAAATAAGGTCTTTTCGATGAGGATCGATTAGCTGTGTCGTCTCCAAGAGATTGATTCCAAGGACTACTTTGTATTTAGAGGTTACATATACTATGAAATATGGGGGACGCTTCACTAATTGTTCTAAGACTCCAAAAGTTCCCTTGCAACATTATTTTGCTAGTCCAATCAAAGATGCTTATATTTATACATCCGAGAGGTGATTATCTACAAATGGGAGACTTTATTTGACCTCTCCAAACACAAGTTTATCCAACTCATTACTTCTTTCTTTCAACATATTTCCACCGGTAGACTCCTCAGCCTTAGAACATGTTGGTGGAAGATATGTGAGACATAAATATTCTACTCGCCTCTTTGACAGATATTCCACCTCTATGAAACCCTAGATCCATACCCATTCCTTACATAGCACTGCCCATTGGCTCTGGTCGAGCGACAAAGCTTCCATCATGAGTTTCCTCTCCTTGTCCCCAAATGTCACAAGAGACATATCATTTAGCTCTAGATATTCTCATAGGATCACCAAGTGTGTCCCTTGGCCTCTAGTACTCCCCAAAGGCCATCATCAGCGTTTGCATTAGCCTTTTCATAATAATAGAGTATGACAAAGATGCCTTTTCTACTTCCTCCACCTCTTCTGATTCTACTTCTACTTCCATCTTTGGAGTGAGCCAGGGTTTCGTGCCTATTACAGTTTTGCATTTTGTTTTTATCTAGATTGAGTAATGCTCTTTCATTTATTAATTTAAAGAAAAAAACACTTATAGCCTTCGGTTAAGAGACGCCCTGTAGGTGATTTAAAAAAAAAAAACACTTATATCCATCAGTTAAGCAACGGCCTGTAGGTGATTTTAAAATAAAAAAAACTTATAGTCTTCAGTTAAGCGACGGCCTGTAGGTGGTTAAGCGACGGTTTTTTTGATTAAGCGATGGTTAAGCGATGGCCTGTAAGTGTAGTTTTAAAAAAAAAAATTCTCCCCCATCGCTTAACCGACGATTTACATTTAACCGACGGTAAACTGAGCTGTCGCTTAATCGACGGATTGGAAAGATGTCGGATAACCAACGAAAATTCACCGACGCTTAAAAAAAATCATAGTGTCATACATGCGACAGGGAAGTGTCAAAAATCCGACAATACGGCCGTCGGATTTTTGGTCGAAATGTAGTAGTGAGAGTTGCTCTGATCTTCCCTCCATAAATTGCAATCAGGATTTTATCGATAGCTTGGATTTGCCAGCTTTTATTACACCTTGTACCAAATGTGTTTCAGGGCCATACCAAATGCATTTGTATGTTCATGTATGTGGTAGGCCTCCCTAGAGCATGTTTCCTATATCTACCACTTGACGCAACATGAATATATGTATAACCAAATAGTGTTATTTTTTCTACCACTTCACTAGGCATTATTATTTTTTCTTTTCACACCTAGGTGATTTTACAGATAATTACTACAGTTTATTTTGCTCACCACACAACTTGAAACAAGGACATTAAAATTTAATTCAAACTCTCTGATGCATTTCCCTACAGTTACCTTGAAGGGAAAAATTAACAACACTAGAGATTAGAATTTGTTATTTTCTGAAAGTCTCTTTTACCAGCTTTTTAATGAGACATATCAAAACTTAGGCAGACCCACATTCCTAATAAGAACTTCACATTCTTATATTAAATCTCAACTTGATGGCTTTTTCACTTCTTTTAGGTTTTTGCTTCATCTATTATGATGATTGTTGGTGGTTTCTTACTGAACCTCTTCCTCCCCACCTGTTGGCCATTGTTCCATTCAACTTCTTTGGCTCAGTCTTCATTTGACTTGCTACCACCAACATTATTCCAAGTCCATCAAGGACCTTGCATCTAGCTAAGAAATGTTTTTTCTCCATCATTTGAACTGGATTATTGTTGTAGTCATATTGGACTCACTACTAATTTCACAATTTCCTTTGAATTGAATTCCATTTGTTAGCACATGAAGAATGCATGATAATTCCATTCTGCTACTGATAAAGTAGACCGTGTTCATTTCTCTGGGCTGCTCTTGGACTGTTCACTTAGGCATCATTCTTCTGGGGTTGATAAACCTTATTTTTGAATGTGCATACCCTCTCCTAATAGGCCATGACTATGGTATGGTCTATTCTAGCTGAGATGTCAATGTGTTGTCTCTATTCTATAGATAGTGGTTAATTTTGAAGCTGTAGTAGGTACAGGTTTTGTAGATGGTAGGTATAATGGAGTTATATGTACTTCTTGGCAGATTTAAGAAATATTCCCCAAGTTTATCTTTAGTTGTAACACTATTTAGTTTGTAGGCATCTTATTTTAGTAAACATTCATGAGTTCTTCTCTTACCATCCCATTGTTGAACAAAATTACCTCATCAATGAATAACAAAATTTATGTAGCAACACACACATCCTCAATTGGATTCTACAACTATTTCTTAAACACATTCCTTATTCTTTGTCCATATCAATTTTAGGTTATTAGGTATGCATCAATGCATTATGTTGTTCTCTAAGACTCTTTTGCAGACCACTTTAATAGATAGCGTAACTGTTTACGATATTTTGTTTCCTAAGGACGATATATTTTTGTGCTTATTAGTGTGTTTGAAAAATTAAATTGGATTTTAAGCTTGAATGTCTTTGGATATTATTGTCTTTTATTAGAATTACAAATGATCAAATCTATGTGTTAATATTGCTTCTCTTCCCGATTCTTAAAGGGTGCTAGCTCAATGGAAGAGCATCTGTTTTACAAGCAGGAGGTTGGTGGTTTGATTCCTCCATGCCCTAATGATATTGGAATGTATTTATAAAGGTAAAAAAAGTAGTAGTGCAAGATGGATGCAATATTAGATGCAACACTAAATGCAAAACAAGATGTAAAAGTGGACATCACACCAAACACAAAAGTGGATGCAAAAGTCGACCTTATGTTAGACGCAAATATGGACACAAAAATGGATGTCACACAACGCAAAATTGGATGCAAAAAGAGACTCAACACTAGACACAATTAATGACTCAAAACTAGATGCAATACTAGGTCCAAAACTAAATGCAACAGTAGATGCAAAAGTGGACTCCTAACTAGATGTAAAATTGGACATTAAATTGAGCACAAAATATGATGTATCGATGGACATAAAAATAGGTGTAACACCAGGTGCAAAGATGGAAGGAATACTTGGCGCAAACAAAAACTTAAAATGAGACACAATATTGGATGCAAGATGGGACAAAACATTGAATGTAAAACTAGACGTAATATTGAATGCAAGATGGGATGCAACATTGGACACAAAACTAGATGCAATATTAGATACAAACATGGCTGCAAAACTAGGCACAACATTAGGCGCAACACTGGGTGCAACATTGGGCTCAAACATAGATGCAAAAAAAGACATCAACCGGGATGCAACACTAGGTGCAAACCTAGATGAAAAATACGACGTAAAAAAAGATGAAACATTAGGCACAAACATGGATACAAAAAAAGACGTAAAACAAGATACAAAATTAGATGAAAATGGGGATGCAACATTATAAGTAAAATTGGATGCAAAACTAGATGCAACATTGGGCTGAAAATTGGATGCAATCCTAGATGCAACGTTAGATGCAGAATTGGACACATAATTTTATGAAAAACATGGTGCAAAATTGGGTGCAAGACTCGATGAAAAACTAGGAGCAAAATAAGACGCAAAATTGGATGCAAAACTGAGCGTGAAACTGGGTGCAAACAAGGATGTAACAAAGGACGAAAAAAAGATGCAATAGAAGTTGCAAAATTGGGTGGAAATAAAGGCGTAACAAAATATGCAAAAAATTGGGCACAAAAATGGACGCAAAAATGGATGTTAAAAAGGATGGAAAAAAAGATGCAATAGATGGCGTTTTACGAAAATGTACAATAGCACCAGATTGTTCATCACAATTGGGAAAAAATTACACTAAAATCCGGCGTTAAATTCGACGCTAAATCCATTTTTTGTTGTAGTGATAAAATCGAATAAGATAATATTGTTTTTGCAAAATTGGGGCATGTGACACACTTCATCATGATTGAATCCTAATCTTCCTTCCTCTGGAGGTGAACTCGACTAGAGGTACACGTATCTGATTTCATAATCGGCCTCAAGTTATTAGACATACTCTTATACAAATTAAATTACTAGTGGTACCTTTGTGCAAGGGGATGGCCTATCCAGGAGTTGCATTTACTTCTCATATAAGACCCCATTGCATCTAATAATAGTTTGATCCGGTCATTCTCCAGGTGATATCTGATGCATTCCATGTGCTCAACTACAAGGTCTCATGCGGGTTCAGTTGTCACCACCAGACGTCCAATGCGGGGAATTATATCATGTTCATTGATTTTGAGACATTCTTCTCTGAGATGGGAGGGAGGAAGTAGCTACCACTTGTTGTTGAGGTTTGAGTCGGGGTGGGGGGGAGAGATCCATATATCATGAAGCTTGTTTTCCAATTTGTTGGCATCCCTACAAACATGATGAGGGATAATTTTCATAGAGTGAGGTAAAATTGAGACAAGACAATCCATTTTGGTAGCCAATCTCCAACTTGGCTAGAATTTGCTAATGGCAGAGCCATCAAGAATTCTAGTGAGGATCTAAATCATAAGCTAGGAGTTTCCTTTGATAGTGAGCTTGCAATCCACCCCTAAGCATCCTATGAATATTTTGAGAATGTCGCCTGATCTATCGTGAAAGACACCTCCATATCCAACAGTGCCTAAATTTCCTTTACTTTCCCCATCAAAGTTGAACTTGACAAAGTCGGGATTGGAGGGAGACTAGTACTATCAATTGTTTTCTCTAAGAGGGGGGAAGGGTCTGGGAGGTATTTAGGTAGGAGGGGAGAGTCTACAGGCCTATTATTTGTGTTTTTCTTCAGGAATCCCTTGTCATTCCTCATCATTCCAAGTCTTGATAGGAATAGTATTCCTAATATTTGAGTGGATTCTGGACCAAATTTGATCAGAAATCTTAAAGACACCCTTGAATATGCGACGATTGAGTTCTTTCCATGTTTACCACATTAGGAACTAGGGGAAGTGCTTCCACATGTGATTTACTAGGTTATTATCAAAATAATGGGATCTCCAATTTTCTATTGTATTGGTGATGTTGCCACGATCACAGTCCTACTTTCTGAAAATGTGAGTGCCCTGATCCTAGAGGAGGGCACTAAAGTGGAAATGATTAAAAATGTGTTCTATATCCTCAGAGTGATTAGTATGTAGAATGCATCTGGAATTTCCTTCAAAACCTCTCTTGAGCAAATGATCCCACGTTAGAGTCTTCCACCAAGATACTAACCATAGGAAGGTTGAAAACTGCTTCCATAGGTTATAATCTCAAATTCACTTCCATATTCTACCTCATTATTATGTGTTATACTAAGTAAGAACTAAACAAGTTTCTTTCAAATTGTAAATTCCTTGACTTGATGTTCCCACTAAAGAATTTTAGGGTCGTTATGGGTGTGCATCAATCTAGACTAAAGGTTGGCCCAAAATTCTTCCCAAGGAAAATCAGGATGGGTTGCAGGAAAATGATTCCTATCCTTCCAGGTCCTCCAATGGATTTGGTCAGCAGTTTCATCCCATAAGTGAGAAACTAAAGTGTCGTTAGTAGCTTGAAGAGTTTTTCCAAGACTGTTACTATGGGGATAACTATTCAATTTGGGAATTTAGAGCTAGGTGTCTTCCTAGAGGAGTCCTAATTTCCCATTTATGATTTCCCAAAAGGAATGTTGTTGGACTAGTGACTTGTTTTCCAAGTTGCATTCTAGACAATAGATCTGAGATTGAGGCCTTGGATATGAATGGCATTTCCTTGGTTAATGGCTAAGGCATATTTTTGTTTCCAAATTTGTGTCGAGAATAATGTATTATGGATCTAGTGCCACTAAATTTTGGCATATAAAGCCTTTTTTTTCAATCTCATGATCACTGAGTCACAATCCTCCTTGATATTTGGACATACACACTTTATTCTAGGCTACTAGAGCCCATTTTAGTTTGGCTTGTATTCCTCCCCAACGAAAGGACTGCATATGTTTTTTGAGGTGGTGGAGAATATGCTTGGGATCAATTAGGATAGAGAAAAGGTAAGTAGACATACTTCTTAGAATATATTTGATGAGGGTTAAGTGATTGGATAGGTTTAAGGATTGAAATGTCTTGTTGGAGAGGTGCTTTTCCATGTTGGAAAGCAGGGTAGTCCAATAAGAATGGTGGGTGGTATTAGCAATGAGAGGGGATCCCAAATATTTAGAGGGGAGAGAGTCACAGGTGAAGCCTAAAAACTGGGAAATGCACAACAATAGGGCTAGGGGAGTATTGAAAAAGGATAGTTTAGATTTGTCGTAGTTGAGGTACATTGACTCCTGAAGCTGTCAAAAATATCTAGAGAATAGAGCAGAGGTTTCTTGATTCTTTGAGAGTGGGGGTATCCAATAACATTGTCTAATCCACAAATTGAAAATGTGAGGTCATAAGGTCATTACTAGTAAGATGTAGGCTAGAGAGATGCTTTTGAAGAATAACATATTTGAGAGAATAGCTAAGTCCTTCCACCATAAGGATAAAAAGAAAGGGGGAGAGGGGTCATGCTCATCGAATACTACGAGAGAGGGAATAGGTGAAGGATTGGGATACGTTAATAAGAATGGAGAATAATGTTGAGGAGGTTAAGGCCACAATCCAACTGATCGACTAAGAGGAGAGCGTAAAAGAAGAAAAGGAGTGATGGATAAAAAGATATGATATTTATCAAAATATTTGGAGAGATCCAATTTAATGAGCATTTTATATTATTAAGATATGTTTAAGGTATGGATGGTTTTGTGAGCCAGAATAATACCATCCAATATTTAGCATCTTCCATGTAGCCTAATTGCTTCTCAAATATTAAATGAGGGAGGATCGATTTAAGATTGTTAGAAATGACCTTGGTGATAATTTTGAATATGACATTACATAGGGAGATGGGGCAAACAATACTAGGGGTCGAGGAATTCTCCTCTTTGGGGATGAGCATTAAAAATATGTATTTGAAAGCATGTAGCACATTTAAACAAGCTCTTGATTCTCCCATTGTTTCCCAGACATTGTGTTGCATGAATTTCTAGTTGTGATGATAAAATTCCATAGTGAAGCCATCATGAGGCTTAGATATTTTCCTATCAACATTTCTATGATTATGGCTTCCACGTATTCTAGAGAAATTTGTTGAAGGAGGTTGTCATTTTGTTATTCTATGACTAGGGGTGGAATGTTAGCCATAGTCTTATTTATGGATTCTTCCCTATTGGTAGATATATTTGAAATAAGATAGGCTTATAAAAAGAGACCAACTACCCTTCAATGTACTTGTGGATGATGAGTTTATTCCCATGTTCATGAAGGAGGTGAGATATTATGTTTTGTTGCAGATGTTGGATCATTGAGGCATGGAACAATTTTGTAATTTTTCTCCTTTGAGCCATTAGACTTTGGATTTTTTCCACCATAGGATCTCTTTCTACTTCATCATTTGATTGATGTCAACCTACAACTATTTTTCTTCTTCTATGAGCTCCTCTGAGTAGCCCTCCTTGATTGCCACTTGTTGAAGTTGACCAAGTTTATTCTCCATATTTCTTCAATCTTTAAAAATTTTGCAAGCATTTCTTTATTCCACATCTTTATCTTTCCTATGACGTATTTTAAGAATTGTTGTAGCTATTACATATTGGAAACCATATTGTAGAGGATATTCCTACCACCATTGAGAGAAATAGTCTATAAAGTAGGGGTTCTCTAGCTTGAAATTTTCAAATCTGAAGGGCATGTTCCTTGGGTGTAAAACCAAATCCACCTTGAGGCTGATGGGCCAATGGTTATAGTTGATTCTTGGGAAGAATAAAGTGTTGATAGTTATCCCTTGTTTGATTAGATGTTCTAAGAGGAGGAGCTGTCTAGGAATGAGGAAATTTGTTGTGAGGATCCTTTCATATTATTATAAGTGTGCAATCCATGTTTTGGTTCAATGTCCATAAGATTGACATTGGCTATAAGATTGTGAAAATATTTTCCAGCACTATCCAAATGATGAAGACTACTCATTTTCTATAGAATGGATGTTGTCATATTGAAATACCCCTTATGATCTAGTTGGAGTGATGGGTTTGGTTACTTAGGTCCTAAAGAGAGTCCATAAACTTTCACTTGGCTTCAAGTATGGAAGGGCCATGTACCTTTGTGAGGAAGCAAGATGCATTTGAACTAGGGAGTTGGAATCAAACAAAGAGAGTTCTTATGGTAGAGAAAAATCCTGAGAGTTGAATGAGGTTGGGGTGCCAAAGTATAACCATTCCTCCAATAGTGCCAATGGAATCTAGAGCAGTGGATTTGCAACCTTTCCATTAGAATTGGGTGGTAACAATATGCCAGGTATCTGAGCATTTTGTTTCTTTCAACATAACTACGATGGGGGATTCTTGATTGATATTTGATAAAAGAGTACGTTGCTTACTTGTCCCATTCAAACCTTTGATATTCCATGAGATGGCCTTCATAGGTAAATTTATTAAGAAGAGGAGAGAGACATAATCATGTCAAGGATAGATCTTTACTTACTTGATGAGATGAGTCATTCACCTAGCTCTATAAAAAATTTCTAGTTTTTTTTTCACCCATGCTTGCAGTCTTTTCTAGATCCCACTGAGTGAGGTTGCATCGGGTTGGGATGAATTCCAAGAGAACCACAATGTGCCTCTTGGGAGGCCTATGGATTTGTGGGTTGAGATTCAAGTTCTTGAAGTGATTTTTGAAGAATTTGGAGTTGATGTTCTAGAATGGATTGTTGTTCTCCCCTGTTATGAGCATCCAGAATACTTTGAAGATCGAGGTATTCAAGGTGTAGGTACTTTTCTTCATCGAATCTTATTGTATTGTTTACATCTATAATACCCCAATTTTTACTTGGAATGTATTTAACCAAAATTATGTAAGTGATGTAATTATGCTAGTATGAATTCCTATTGTGGTGCTCAAAGCCAAGGCCGAACTAGTAAATGGACAGGCATGTATGATGTATATCTTTTTCTTTGGACCACATGATTAGCTTATCATGCCAATTCAAAATGTATGTAAATATTATGTTGGAAATTAATAAAATGGTCCAAGATGGTTGTGTAAAGAGCACTAGAGGGGATATGATTCCACCAGAGGGGAAGAGGAAAGGGGGCATATGGGGAAACTAAATCCTATGCTGCCAAGTGTCAATCTTAGAACTCAACCAAAATCTTCCATGTGATTTAAATTATCCAATTAATTCCTTTTTGACGATTAACCCAATCATTGAATGCATGTGCGAGGTTGGTGGGGAAAGTCACTTCATGTAGTTATTGAAGTATGGGGGCTATGACAGTTGTGTCAGTTGTCAGTAATCCTTTTCTCCTATGGTCAGAAGCTATGTCATTTTTTTTCACCATCGTGTCATACCCCTGGGGCTCAACACCCTTTTGATCATTCTCTCATGTATATTCCTACATTATGTAGAGTTTCCTACTGTCGTTCAGGACCATTACCAGATTGTGTTAAACCCAAAAAAATCAAATTTAGAGACAAAGTTGGAAATTTGGAAGGGAGGATTGACAAATGTAAGTGAAAAAAGAGGTTGGGCAAGATAGGAACCCTTACCCATTTATTTTTTCCACTTGTGGATGCTTGAGAAGCCATAGTTAACACTACAAGAGGTTCTCCAACACCATACAACATATTCAGCTCTTATTACACATTGGTAAGCACTGTAAGGGTTGGATTCCCTGGGGGAACTATGGATCAATGAAGGGGGATTCATTTCCTATGTTGTGTGGGGAGGTTGGAAGGAGTGCCATGGTTGTGATTGATGAGTGAGATCTTTGTATGAGTTTTGGCTAAGAAGGGTGAGTAGAAGGGGTTGTGGGATGAGAGAGAGAATCCTATAGGTGTTTCCTTCTCCCTGGTGGCCTCATAGTCCATCTTGGGGGTGGACTCTAGGAGAAGAAAGAGTATATGCTAGAAAAAATGCCTATGGTTGGGTGGAAAATCACTCTTACACAACTAGTTTCTTAGATATATTTTGTTAAAGATAAGTATTCTTTTGTTTATGATGTGAAACAATATTTATTTATATGTTTGTAGTGATTAAGCTTGCATATGCATGCTAGGTGTGAGTAGGCATTTTATTTCCATTGTATATTTTGATTCTGCACCCACACACACATTTTCATTGTTAGGAAATTCATAGTTATGGTTATTGGGATTTAATTGAAGACCCGAATTGGTTCATGTCCCCACCCATTGGTCGTATTGAGGGATGGGGATGTGTCAACATCCATAGGGAAGTTGTCATTTATTTTTAATCCTTCTCCATTTGAATTTATCTTGAATAGTGTCTTGCTTCGGGTAGTTGGGATCTGTTTGTTGGGGGATCTTGATTTTCCACTTTCAAACCTTCCATACTAATTACACGAAAGGAGTCGGGATTGGCCTAGATGTGAAGGAAAATCTATTTTTTTTAATTCTTTTCAGTTTTCCTAGAACTAAGGCAAAGCCATTTGAATTTGTCTACTAGGGGGTGGGATTGAGGAGGGCCTTTTTCTTTAGAAGGAAATTGCGATATAAATGACAACGCTCATGGAATTTTCTACAGTGAAAGGGGATATGTTCATAGTTTGGGGTTTGGATCCAATTTGTATCTTGAAATCTTAGACAGATTGAATCTGGGAGGGGATTTGAGATATTCATATGAAATTTGTAGATTCAGGTAAAGGAGGTCTATCTTCATTGCTTAGTACCTTATGTTTTTTTTTATGAATTTTCCCAGGTCCTTTCCTATCAGTATTAGGGTTTGTTCCTCCCAATATTCATGGGGTAGAGAGTAGATATTGACCTAGACATGGACTTTAGAAAAACATTCCCTTTTAGGGATAAAGTGTTCCTTCTAGAAACGCAAGAAAAACTATGCATTGTTAATGAAATATGGCCTCTACTCGACAACCTGAATGCAGTCCTCCTGATTAATGAAAATGGTTGCGAGTAAACCTTTAGGACCCAACTTCAAATTAACCTCAGATTTTGGTTTCCATTTGTTACCAATCCATCTAGTGAGGGTTGTTTTTCTCACCTAGAAACCACCAAAAAACCCATGAAATTGTAGATTAGGGCATGTTCTTGCATATATTGCATGCAAGAACTTAATATTTCTAATGCCACTTCAAATCAAGGGATGGATGACACCTTGGGGAAGTTGATTCATAGGAATTGAGGGTGGGGAGGCAAAGACCAATGTCGTAGAGTGAATAGACATATTCAGATTCTTGGAGGCTGTCGTAACTTGGTTGTTAGTATTCAAGTTCTTCTCCTACAATTAGGAAGGGGAGACTATTTATTGGTATGGGGAAACCATACTCCCTCTGCGATGCACCACCATAGTCTCCACAAAGAGATGAGAGTGGAAGATGCTTGAAACCCTAACAAGAAAATGTCGATCATAACTTCTTCATAAAATATAGTGATTTTATGAACTTATTAAGAATGCGAGATTTTTTTTTTAATAATAGAATGGTTATTGCATAAATAAGATATGATGAGTTTGAAACCCATTTATATATCAGGTCGATCCAGAGTCTTTTTTAGTCATAAATTTTTAGTGTAAAGCAATATAAAAAATGTTATTTGTTTAGTGAAAGGCGACTATTAGTGTAGTGAGTGAATATTTAAAAGGAAAATGGATGCTTGGCTTCATCCTCGTTTCAAGCAATAAGTAAGGGAATTCGATTTGTCTGTCACCCCAAATGACCTAGAAATAAAATTAATATGCTAGGCCTTTTTATGCTTCTAAAATTGTACTTATTCAGGTAGGAAAGAGTGAATTTGGGTGGGCCTGCTGTTAAGAATTGTAATCTCAATGGACCACTATAAATAGTGCATTAATTAGTTAGTTAGTTGAGTAGTTGAGAGTTGGTCACATTACGTAGAATTAGTGACCCATAATATTCTCTGACTCATGGTATGTACCCATGGTTTCACTGTTATGCAGTCTAATAAATACCATTGCTTAATATTGAGAAGGAAATTCAATTGCTCAGGAAATATTTATGCACATTCTATGTTCTGCCATTTTTTCTTCTCTTTTAGTCTTTTGTAATCTTTAACATGGTATAAGAGCGTATGTCCTGATCATTTTCTAGGCAAACCTTTTTCACATAGTGGAAAGCACATTCACACTCAGAAGGGATGATGAAGCCTTAAAGATGGAACACACTCCTCTTAGCATTTTTTTCTCTCTTCTTGGAAGCGGCAACGTACCCTACCCCATCGGGAACTACGATACCTCAGGAGCCACCACACCTTTCCAACAGTTAAAGAGCAATGCCACTGCCACTTTTGCAAATATAGAGAGTGGTACCACCACTTTTTTAATACTTGGAAAGCGCGTTGAACTTCCGACACTTAGACCAAAAATTGGTACTGTGCCCCTTCACTGCCTTGTGCCAATGTACAAGGAGCGGTGCCTAGTTTTGATAAATTAAAAAAAAAATAGGGGAGGATCTCTTGTTAGTCATATCAAGATGGTTACACCAAGAAAAGATTTAAGAAGTTGAAGATCAAGGATTGTTGACATTGAGCCAAAATATTGGACAACGTTACAACATTTTTCAAAAGATCAAAGCTTGAAGATGGTGCTACCAGAAGCACTACCAAAAGAAATTGAAGAGGTAAGAAATCTCTTAACACCATAAGGATTGTGGAAAACATTTGATGGAGATGATTATGATGTATGGGCAGTCAAAGTAAGTAATTTGTTAAAATTACAATATTTGTGGTATTTCATAGTTGAAGAAGATCCTAGAGATCTAGATTCATTTAAGGCTTTGAATGAGTTCCAAAAAGAAAGAAGGCAAGTTGTTGCCTTATGTCTCATACAAAAGAGTATAGACTATTCACTATTTCATTATATTGTAGAAGTTGATACTCCAAAAAAGACATGGAATATACTAAAAGAAGTATTTAGTGACGAACCAGTTTTAGAAGAAAGTGACTTTGCAAGTCACACAAAGCACTGGGAATTCCACAGTGAAGTGGAAGACAACCAGGAAGACTTTGATTATGAGGCAACTAGTGATCATGTAATACCATTAAAGGATGTTGATCCAGTTATGTTTGCTGATTATAATGAAAAAAAACATGTCACTGTAGCAGTGCCTAATGATGTGAGTGTTAGTCTCTTTGGGAAAGAGACAATTCATAGCAACATAGAAGCTGCAACATTTGTTGAGGATGAGAAACATACGGTTGATAGTAGCACAAAAGAAACACCAACAGACAATCTACCCCAAAACTAGAAAACGAGAAGCTTGAGGGACATCTATGAGCAGACTCCTGTTATTGATGAGCATCTACAGTATGCTCTGTTTTCTTCTCAGCCAACATTTTTTGAAGAAGCAATGAAGGATGCACAGTGGGTACATGCAAATGAATAATTCAATGAGAATGATATAGTAGATGCCATTGATGGGAAACACCAAGATGTGAATGCTCTCAAAGAAGAGCTGAAATATATTCATATTTTTTCAGACAAAAATTTTCAGTGTGTAGGTAAAGATGAGAGCGAAAAAAATAATGTTGAAATTGAAGAAGAAGACTTGTCCTATGAAGAACAACTACTTAGCATCATGATCCAGAAGACAAAAAAGAAGAAGTCCAAGTACACTTCAATGAAGAAAGTGAAGCTGAAGTTTTTGAATGAAATGTAAACCTAGATGAGGCATAGACCAATGGGCATCTTTTTTGCATTGATAGTGCTGAAAGTATTGTCCTAGTTGAGATTAAGGGGTGTGTTAAGAATTGTAATCTCAACAGATCACTATCAATAGTGCATTAATTAGTTATATAGTTGAGTAGTTGAGAGTTGGTCACATTACATAGAATTAGTGATCCATAGTATTCTTTAACTCATGGTATTTACCCATGGTTTCGATATTATCCATTCTGTGTTTTTCCATTTTCTGCTTCTCTTTTAGTCTTTTGTAATCTTTAACACCTTCTAGGAAATATTGGTTAGAGATTGGACGTGTTTTATGGAATTTCGGATTCTATCGAAAGTGACAATTTTCATTATATAATAACTATCCTAAAAAATATGAGTGGGAATGCATGCGTAATATTGATAAGCCCTACAACCTCACTTAACAAAAAATCAATCCAAGATAACATGTGAAACATTAAATATACTTTATTATACCTGCCTCAGCAGGTATATTGTAATTGATTGATTTTGACTTTGGTTGACTTTGGCCTATTTTGATGCAGGTTTAAAAAATTAAAATATGTTTTGTAAAGTATAACTTAGGGATTTGTAAAATATTTTTTTTAATTTTGTTAAAAAAACTATTTTGTCAACAGCTAATTGGCCAATAAAGAATGATGTCAGCCTTGGAGTTTGGTATCTGGTTTTCACTTGACACATGGCTACTATGACATCAACAGATGACAAGTGGCAACTATGACATCAGCCTGGTGCAAGCCTCATGTTAATCTCTACGTCAGCAGTGATATATGTATTATAGCAAAAGTAAAGAAACAATCGATCACAACAAGAATCAGCAATGGAATTATTTTGATGGCCGAGACCGAATCGTACCTAGCGGACTCCATGCCAATGAATAACAACATTTTCAATGGGCATCTTATTCTCTATTTCAACGACAATGGTGTCTCCTTCTCGAGCTCTGATCGAGGGACCCGGATACTGCCCATTAATGGAGATGATCGTCGTTTGCATACAATCAGGAGACCAGTTTTGGTAACTGAGCTTCCATTTATGGTGATGGACTGTAGCCGCCACAGACACTGGCGCCATCGCCAAAATCATCATCACCACAAACATAAACCAGGAGGGTTGG
>LPNX010361149.1:119239-195383 GCA_001517045.1 Pseudotsuga menziesii | reverse complement strand
TTATATTTAAGAGAATAGAATACATAGGATAACAACATTCCTTCCCACCACTTAATTTCTAAGAGGCAGGTATAAGCAGCCTTGCTGCTATTTCACTTGTTTTAATTATATGTGAAAATAACCATATATATGCTTTTAATTGTATGTGAAAATAAAATATATTTACTTATAGTACAACATTAATAAAAATTATTAATAAAGTTTAATAATATTTAGAAAAAAAATCTATCACTCATTAGTTGCAAAAGATTAAATTCTTAGAACATCAACCACGCAAATAAATTTGTATTAGGTTTAGAAACATCAACCATACATAAATTTGCATTAATTTTAACACATCTATTCTATAATACATTAGAAGAACATTGTATAACGAGATTTATGCATAAATTTGCATTAATGTTGACATATTTATTCTATAATACATTAGACGAACATTTTATAACAAGATTTCATTGTTCTAAAACTTGAAATTATATTTATCCAATAACTATAAAATTATTTTCAATTAAATATATTTAGTGAAATTGATATTAAGAAACTCCTCTATATTGGAGTTAGCTTTCCACCGGACCATTTGCACTAATAGGACGACATAACTCGCTTGAGCTTTCACATCACGCATTGCTGGTCGTCCAACTGATGCAAATGGTCGGGTGGAAAGCTAACTCCCTCTATATTAAGACATAGAAATGTAACATTCAAGGTTAATCCATCTGTTAAATACGATACATGAAATAAAATTGAAGTAAAAAAATTCGATGGATAAATTAAATAGATTCACATTGCGTCAAATCATAGTCATAAATTAAACGGATGCACATTGCGTGTAAATCAGAGTCATAAGAATAGGCTTTATTGGGTTTTCTGCATAGTTGGAAAATCAGTTATTATTAGACAGAGTAGAAGTATGGTATAGCTAATTATATGTTTATATGTTAATTTGGTATACTTTAACTACCGTTTTTGTTATTGTTGTTGATTCTGGGGAAACTTAAACTCATGACACATAGGCTTTTCTATATATCTCTATCCTATGGGTGTTTCTTCAATTCAGAACTTAAACTCATGACACATAGGCTTTTCTATATATCTCTATCTTATGGGCGTTTCTTTAATTCAGGCCATTAACTAAGCACTTTGTTATTTGGTTTATAGGTTATTTGACTGTATTTGTACTCATAGTTATAAATAAGTTATTAACACAAAACAAATATTATTTAATAAAAAAAACTTGATATAAAAAAACAAAAACATTTTATTATTAGTTTTTTTAATCATTTTTTTAAGTAAAACTTGTTTAAATATTAATCTAATGTATTTAAACATAACAAAATACAACGACTATGAAATGCATCTTTGCTACACACTTGTTACACTTAGATTAATCTTGTTGATTAACTCAAGCAAGTCTAAAATCTCAAATAATATCTAAATATCTATCAACATAATTAAGTATACCATTTACCTAAAATTATTAATAGTATATAACTATATATATTTTCATACAGTTTTTAAATGATATTTAATATATGTAATTGCTTATATCTAAATTTATATTTTTAATTTGATTAATTTGTTATGTTTTTTTTGAAATATTAATTCATGTATTATTTTTAATTTTAAATATTAATTTATTTTAAAACTATTTTTAAAATTTTATTATATACTTGTTATATTATTCTATTTATTTTTCAATGTTAAAGTTATTTGCTATTAATTTATTTTAAATTAAGTCACATTTTATAGATTTCATATTTATTTAATAAATAAACATATTTAACAAATTTCATATTTATTTATTTCATGTTTATTTAATAAACTTGTTTTAATATATTTGTTTAAATTTATTTTAATATAAAAATATAATTTGTTTTTTAATTTTTCAAAGTAAATTCAGCTGTAAGGGTTATGAGATAAAATGCTATACATTAGTTTTTAAAATAGTTTAATATAATGATAATATATAATTCAAAAATAATAACACATTTAACTATATTAAATGTGTTATTTTTTTCTTTCAATTATACACTATTATTATATTAAACTATTTTAAAATCTAATGTATAGCATTTTATCGCATAACCATTTCAAATTTACTTTTGAAAAAATAAAAAGACAAATTATACTTTTATATAAAAATAAATTTAAACAAATATATTAAAACAAATCAATGATTACATTAATTTTTAATTGAGAGTGAAATTCAATATTAGCATAATTTTTATGAATTAATTTTTATTATTAAAGTATACAAAGTTATTATTATTTTATTAATTTGATAATTATTATAGTATTTCATAACAGGTAAAGAATTTAAGGAAATTTTAATACTTTTTTATTTATATATTTAAGTAAATAGACTTTTTTATTTGAGATTTGGGGTGGATTAAGACCTGTGCTTTTTCATCTACAAAGGATGAGGCAAGTGTATTCTCCATATTGATTTTATGACAATCCTTCAAAATTCGAAATAAACAATTATAAAAAAAATTGAATATAAAAAATAACTCGTAGCTAGGTGATGGATGGATAAATCATAGTTGATGAATGATGAATGGATAACTTGTTCATGGCATATATCTAGAAGAACGTGAGATAATAAAAAAAATAAAAAAAATAATTGATAGTTGATAAATGGATAACATGAAGAATATCGGTGATAACATGTAGCTAGGCATGGATAACTCACACTTCAACCCGTTTAACTAGAAGAATATGAGGAATAAAAAAAATTTCCATTCCATAACTATCTCTTAACCATTTGATCCCTATGGACCTAATCCAACCCCAAACTATGTGGGTGTGCTAGTTGATAGTTGTTATAGTTGTTGATAGTTGATCCCTATGGACCTAATCCAACCCCAAACTATGTGGGTGTGCTAGTTGACTAAAGACAACTAATATACTTAAAAAGAAATTATGTGTTAATTTATTTTACATTATCTTTTAAGTTTTTATTGGCTATAAGATCTCCAATATTTACATTTCTAATAAAATATAAATCTGGATTTTTTTGGCTTAAAAAATGGTAGGTACTAAGCAACTAAATTGCCTATTTCACTACATACTTTTGGTAAAAACAATATTAAAATATTTTGATATTTAATTTAAATTATACAAGACTATTATACTCAAATGCACATAGATACTAATTTATTTTACAGTGTCTCATACAAAAAAAAGGCCAACAACATGTTGGGTGCATAATATTTAATAAAAATAACTGATAAGACTATGAAACTATACTAGACCTTATATCACGCTATAAAAGCCTATATCCCTCTAAAGACTACGAAGGTAGACATAGGCCTTATATCACTCTAAAGCCTATACTTTTATGAGTGTCGCTTGATAAACACTATATACACAATTATGACCATTTAAATGATTTAAAATTCTCATGTTAAAAAAATCAAAATTAAATTAATAGGATCTATAAAAACAAAACATTTGCATATTTTATAATTTTTTGACATTTAATAACAACTAAAAATTTAAAAAGAATATCAATAAACTTTTGAAATTACATTTTTTATTTGGTTGTTATTATTATTTTTTTTACTAAATATAATTAATATAATAAAACATTAAAAGGAAATTTGGCTTATTTCATTTGTTTAATATTATTTTAAATTTAAAAAAATTATGTAAATATTATAACGTGTCTTAAATATATTTAGACATAAACATCTAAATATTATCGTTGAGTTATTAACAATTTAATATATTTTATTAAAATATAATTATTAATAGAAAAGTTACAAACTTTAAGTTATATTGACTTGTTATGTATGAAAATTTATTTGTTTTTAGAGATAGTACCAGTACTAAATAATTAACCATGTTTATGTTTATGTTTATATATAAATATAAAGTATATGTTATGATTTGTTAAAATATATCTAGTCTTTTTTTATAGATTTATACTATAATATAATTATTAATAATTTAATATTTTTTAATAATTTAATACTTTTTATTAAAATTTTATTGTAAGTAAAATTATTAATAATGGTGTTATATTTAATATTAAAAATTTATTTTATTTTTAATATTAATATAAAAGTGAAAGTAGATTAGTCATATCATAAGAATGAAATTAGTTATATACCTAATGAAAACTTGTATTATCTATAATTTTAATTTTATAAGGCAATCACCATATTTGTGAACGTTGAAGGCAATCCTCCTCCTCCTCCTCATCATCACTATCATTGTTCATCATCGTCATCATCATCATCATCATCATCATCATCATAGTCATCATCCTCCTCATCATCATTCTCCTCATCCTCATCATTGTTCGTCATCATCATTCCATTGCAAATGTTTGAAAATGAAATCAAAGCAAAGTTTCAACTAAACCTATCATCATCATCATCATCATTGTTCCTCATCATCATCATCATCCTCGTCGCATCATCATCATCATCATCATCATTGTTCATCATCATTGTCGTCATCATCCTCATCCTCATCCTCATCCTCAGAGTCATCATCCTCATCATCATCATTGAAATCATCCTTATCATCATCACCATCATCATCATCATTGTTCCTCATCATCGTCATCATCCTCATCATCATCATCATCGTCACCATCATTGTTCATCATCATAGTCATCATCATCCTCATCATCCTCACCATCATCGTCGTTATCAACATCATCATCCTCATCATCGCAATCATTATCATCATCATTATCATAATCACCGTCATCATAGTATTAGTCATTGTGATCATCATCCTCATCCTCATCCTCATCATCATCATAGTCATTATCATCCTCTTCCTCATCATCATCATCGTCATCAACATCATCATCATCATCATCATAATCATCATCATCATCATCATCATCATAATCATCGTCATCATAGTCATAGTCATCGTGATCCTCATCCTCATCACCATAATTGTTCATCATCATCATTATCATCATCATTGTCATCCTCATCCTCATCACCATAATTGTTCATCATCATCATTATCATCATCATAGTCATCATCCTCATCATCATCATTGTCATCATCCTCCTCCTCCTCATCATCATTGTTCATCATCATCATTCCATTGCAAATGCTTGAAAATAAAATCAAAACAAAGTGTTTACTCAACGAATGTGCACACGTGTCCTTAAAGTGTGCACACAAATTAGCGCGATCGCGCTTCTAGTGCGTGTGCGTTGTGTTTTAAACTACGCACGTGTGTGATTTAAATTTAGAATTTTGGCGGGCACCTTTTTTCCAACCTACGCGGTGGATGACTTGGTTGCTTTGGTTTTAGGTTTGGGTTGCCAAACCAAGTGGTTTGGACTGTCTTATGACATAAAACTTGTTTTTGTACCACTGCTCCTATTTTGTACATGATTTTCCATATGCTATGCTTGTCCACTGCGAATGAAAATTCACACACTTGTGTAACTCTGTCTGTAGATTCTGAATATGTAATTTTTATTTAAATCTATGATCATTTTCTATTTCTTATTTAATTTTAAATGGACTAACGTCAATCTAACACAAAAGGTAGGCTATTTGCTTCGGCCATAACGTTTGATTGGCTCACCGATTTAGAAAACAAAAAAGAACCCGCACAAGAAGACACAAAGACCTACATCCTAAAAGAAAATATCGTTCATTGACTATGTTAAGACCAAGATGTGGTGGACCAACACTCGACCTTGTCATTTTAGGGTGTCACTGACTTCCTTAATTTGAAAAAAAAAAGTTATAAGATAAATAAATATGGAAAAATAACGCTGCACTAGACACATCCGTTATCTACAACTCTATATAATTTTTTCCACAAAATTCCACCATTTTCATACCAAACGAGTGGACCAACGCAAACATATTCATTATTTTTTGGGAAAAAAATAACATACCAACCTTAAAAGAACCTCGTTTTTTAGGATTTATACTTAGTTTCCATAAATTTATAAAAGTTATATATTTCGGAAGCTAATCCGATTGTCCGCGTTTCATATTCTTACGCCATATTCCAAAAAGTTGTGTAGGTACCTCTAATATTGTTTTTTGACGTTCAGATTTCTGTTTTTCTAGAAGTCCATTGCAACGAACACGTCATAAGTGACCGGCATTAGCTTGCACCAGCCCATATTTTTTTCTATTTTTAATAAATAATTCATTTTATACTCTCAATAGCTACAAACCTCTCATACCTTAATCCTCATTCTCAATACCTACAATAAATTGAACTTATTTTTCACAATTTAAATACCTATAATATATTAACCTTATTTTTCACAAATTGAATACCTACAATATATTAACCTTATTTTTCACAATTTAAAAATCTCTTTTATAAATAAATCTCTTAAGATATTGGTTAATAAAATGAATCCAAAATAAATCTCATGTAAAAATGATTAACACAACATAATAATGCACAAGCACCCAAATATTTGTAAAAGTACGGAGAAGGTTTTTAATACTATTCTATTAAAAAGGATAGTATTCTATTAAAGGCTGTTGTATACAACATCAAAGTATTTCCTAAACTGCTTTGTTGTTGCATGAGTCTAAATGACCTTTCGGTTGTTAGTTGTCTTTTAAAAACCACTTGTTTGAATTTCGGCGTATCAGGTTCTCATTTGTAAACAATATGCATCGATGGTGCATGTAAAAGCAAAGTGGCTAATTTCGATTTTCGAAAACTTGTTGGTGACAAGGATTTGGGATTTGATTAAAATTATGGCTCTTTAAGGATGACCTTGAAAGTTCTTTATTGATCACTTTATAGAGATTGTAATGTCTTTTTTCAGTTTGAAAAATGTAGGAATTTACACTAGCATCATTTGTGGTTTTGAAATCATTTTTTTGGGGATTGCAAGAATGCTATTTGATTTTGAGGATATCTAAACCTAGTTAGCTATGCAATCTATGTTAAGCTTATGCCATTCTTTATATTTTTGAGCTTTTGCTTTGTTTTTTTACAACTTTTATATTGATTTCAATGTCAACTTTGAATATCAAATATAAGAAAATATTTAGAATTTGAAATTCATATTCTCTAGAAGATATGAAAAGATTTGCAACATTATATATAACTTTATTCAATTTTTAATGTAAATTACAAAATAAAGCTCTAAAACATGGATGTATGTACCTATATGATCACACTATTAGAACACTTACACAGTCAACTTCAAACCTCTTATTACAAATTGGACATAATAACCATTATCATGTACCTTTAAAAACTTTTCGATGTCCGAGCTACAGTCGAAGATACATCCCATGATCCCACCAAAGGCAAAGATGCGGCGTTCTTGCACTTTGTTATCCCCCCAAGTTGACCAGTCGCAGCCAGCCCACTCTATTTGACCGTCTAACTCACGGTCCAGTATCCAGGCAAAAGGCAACATTACAATACCAAAATATTTATCAAATTTCTTTTGTTTAATAAAGTTATTGAGCAGCATCTGGTATTTTCCCTTCTTGACTTAATCTTTCTCTAGCATACAATCTCTTCAAGTGCGTTGTTAATGGCGTTCATTTCCTTCCAAAGAGCAGCCATGTCGTTGTATGAACTCCCTCCCTCCGTCATTGCATTGTGGGCCTTCTCCATCAATTCTGTCATCCTCTTCTTTATTTTCGCTCCATCATCTCCTTCCATTAATTACCTGGCTACTCTTCCTACTTCTTCTTTTCTCACCAATCCATCTGGCCCCTTCTTCGCTTCAATGGCCACTTTCTTCTCCTTCACTAGATACAAAGCGTTCATCCTCTGTTCGGCAAAAAGAGGCCAAGCAATCATTAGCACTCCATGTGAGATGCTTTCTACAGTTGAATTCCAACCGTAGTGAAAGAAGAAACCACCAGTAGATGGATGAGAAAGAACAAGAATTTGATGCACCCAAGAAGAAACCACGAGTCCTCGGTCGCTGGTTTGACTCTCGAACCCCACAGGTAGAATATGCCTGATGTATGTTTCTGCCACGGTGGATAGAATTGATGGAGGCCTCCGCAACACCCAAAGGAAGCACTGTCTGCTGGCTTCAAGTCCTAGAGCAAGCTCCTGAACCTGATCATGAGCCTCTTTGCAAACTCAACAAGTGGGATGAGGTGGCCCATCCTAGGAGATGGAAAGACTGCTACATGAGATCCATGGCTCTCCATTTATATCTGTCCAGCAAAAGCTCCACACTTGACGTATGCTAATATTTGAAGGTTTAGCTCTGTTGATATCGCCGTTGAATCCCAATTGGTACCTGTAAACCGATTCACTCTATGGACGATGCTTAGGTGTTGTGGTTTTATTTTTATATTTGCAACACTTACAGATTGACCAGAATTGGTTGGTGAATTGGTTTTAATCTAGAACAGCCATGTCAACTTGACTGTAAAACCATTTTAAATGTTCCTCAAAATGACATCCTTTAAAACTTTTATACAAACTTTCTCAATCAAGTTGGTCAAACACAAACCCCCACACACAAGATCAAATAACCTGGCTAACATTTAAAAACCATGACCATAAGAATAAAATAATAATTCACATTAACCCATCCTACCCACTACCTCCGGATAAGATCAAAATAACTAGAATTTAAAAATCATGACAATAGGAATAAAATAGTAATGAACAAAACCTATTATATCTACATATACATCATCCATGACGAAAAGAAGATGAAGATAGCTAAGGAAACCCGCCAGCCCCATCCAACCATTCACACTACAAACAAACAAGTGCCACAGAGATTTATAATGCATAGTATTTTGTAAATATGTATAAAAAAAACTTAAAATTGAACTTGTTAGAAGATCAAAAAAAATTGTTTCTATATTTTGATAGAAAAATAATCACAAGGTTAAGCAATGCTTTTGTTAAAATTGTTTGGATATATACATAGTTTATAAAAATGTTTGTATATATACATAGCTACAAAATTGAAATATAATATTTAATAAAATTAAAATATAATATGAAGTTTGTTGAGCTCAATAGGCTTAAGCTTTCATTTTAAACTAACTAAATTACATAAACATTTTTTTTAAATTGCATACTTTTTTTCTTAAAAAAATTGCATAAACTTTATTTTGATAAAGAAATCTCACACTATTAAACACAATTACTATTATATGTTTCTTCATGATTAATGTGATAATTTAGGTTAACCCAAATTAAAAATGAATATTAACCCAAACTAAATCTTTATTATTACAATTACAATCTAACCACAATCTTTGTTTTAACTTTCTTTTAAAACCAAAAAGGCTTACAGTGTTAAGTTTAAAAAATTAATATAAATCAATTTTTTAAATTTAATATTCTTCTTTAAGTTTATGGTTTCATTGGGGGAATGTGTAACTCCTTGCCAGCTTATAATAGTCTCAAATAAAAATAAAAATAAAATAAAATAATTTGAATATACCGAAAAATTGGTATATTCAAAACATAATAATAATATAGCTAATTATAAATCCATATATGAAGCCAATTGAGGTTCACGTTTCTTCAACAAAAAACTTTATTTTTGATAAATAAATCTCATTGTATTAAACACAATTACTATTATCTTTTTCTTCATGATTAATGTGATAATTTCAGTTAAAACAAATTAAAAATGAAATATTAACCCGAACAAAATCTGTATTATTGCAATTACAATCTATTCAATGATGTTGTTTTTAATTATTTTGCAAAAAGAAATTTGCATCAACCACAATATTTGTTTTAACTTTCTTTTAAAACACAATATTTGTTTTAACTTTCTTTTAAAACATAAAACTATTAGTGTTAAGTTTAAAATATTAATATTACATCAAGTTTTTAAATCTAATATTCTTCTTTAAGTTTAATATTTGCTTCATATGGTTTCGTATTAATCGAAATATCGTTCCTTATTAATAATAATATGATTTAAGAATGTTTCAAATGATTAGAAAATAAACAAACCATGGTTTCATAATATTTGCTTTTAAATCTATTATTAATTATATTTCTGCTATGGTTGAATTTAAACAATGTTATGTTTCATGCATAAATTTATTTTCTTTGGAAAAACTTAATGTTGTTTTCTTTTTCAATAAATTGAGGGATTTTTTTTTTTCACATAGTTGCTACAGCTTTTTTTTTTCATCATTAGATATCATTAATAATGTTATTCTCTTATTAAAATTTTATATGCACACCTAAAGATTGTCATTTTCACATTATAACATTTATAAACTAATATGACATTAAAATATTAGTTTAAAACTAAATTAAAAAGAAAATCAACTACTTTATTAGGTTAAATTCAATAACAGGATTTTAACTAAACCACATTAATAATTGTTTTGGATCTTTTCAAACTTTTCAAAATATATTATAGAGGTAGTAGTATTGTGGTGATTCTTCAAACTTTTAAAATTATTTTTTGATTTGAAAATATTGATTTTTATTGTAAATCACAATAATTAATATGCTTCACCCTAGAGTTCTCAAATTTCACATTTCAAGGCACTCTATCACACTAACTAGTGAACCTCTTATCATTCACTCATCACCATCATATACAAAAATAGTGAAATCTCGTCTAAATCATTTCTCGTCTTTAAATCATTTCTCTTAAATCCTTTCTAATAAGTGCTTACTATGTAATCATGTGCGCTATCTAGATATCATTTTAATGCAACAAAAATATATCAATGTAATGCAAATAATACTTGAGCTATCCAAATAATTGATAATGAATGATATGTGTAACAACTCAAAAATTCAATAAATAAATAAAAATTGTTACCGAGTGTTTGGATCATTTTAAGCCCTAAAAAAAAAATCTATATCACTGACATTTAACAAACTCAAATACAACAACTCTCTTTATGAATCATATAACACTATACATGTTCTAAATCTTCAAAAATAATTACTTGTTTCAAGGTTGCAAGGTGTCATGTCTATCTTGTAGTATGTTACCGTTGTGTGCTTAATTTGTTTTATCATAAAGATAGATTCCCCATGTTTTAAATATTTTAAACCCTATAATTACTAACCCTATTTCGGTGCTAGGGTTACAGGTTTGTTGGTCTTTCTTAGCTTTGTAAGCTAAATCATTCGTACTCCTTGTATTATTGCACGTACCCAACAAAAGGGTTTAGCCCCCCCCTCCCCCAACCCCCTTGTGTCCCTAACTACTAAAAAGCTAAGGTAAGGAGTACCATGGTGATGTAAAAATACTGAAGGAACAAATGAATCGAGACCATTCTAAACTATATAAAAGTTGGTAGAAAAAATTTAACCTATGTGGAGGTGGTTAAACGCACGAAGTAAAACCTATGGTGATTTCAAGCTCGAGAAAAGGTGATAAAACCCTAAAAAAAGGTTAAGGGTTTAGTCTTCTGCGTATTATGTTATTTTATCACCATACCCATGTTATTTTAACACTCCAATGTTATTTTATCACTATAACCATGGTATTCAACTCCATGCTTCGGCTCTTCGTAGAGAAAATTTGTAGCTGGGGTAAATTTGCTCCTTAGCAATGTTCATTTTCCAGTTCACTGCAATTTATTTTATAAAATCGAAATCTAGTTTTTTTAAAGTTTAACCTCTGTAATATTGATTTGCATGAGGTTTCGTTAGAAGGTTTTTGACAAGGCTTGGTTTGAAAAGAGCTTGGTCGAGGGTGGCGTCGAAGGGTCCTGGTAAGACATGTATACCTTGAACCCTACTGTCCTTAACGATCTATGGCTGGAACAAATTTTTCTCTTGGGTTTGGATTCATTTGGATTATACGGGCCCTTCAGTTGATGGTAAACACTCTTGATTTTTGGCATTTATGTAATGTACCCAAAATTTGAAAAAAATAATAATAGGATAATCATTTACTGCTTGAGCTGGACATTATTTAACTCTGTCGAAAGTGTCATACTTTGTTTACAGTGTTGTAATGTAATAAGTTGTTCTTACGTCCTGCTTTCATATTTCAAGATGTGATTGTTAATGTAATACTTATGTTGTCGTGATGTTGATTACTATATTGATCTAGGTTATGCATTTTATAAGTATGTTAGTTATTTGATAACGTACTCATTGGTTATAAAGTTTGATTACTGTCATAAACAAAATCCTGACTTAACTTGTTATTGAAAAAGGGGTGGAGTGGAGGGACTTGTTTTCCCTTGTAAATACCTAAGAGGTAATTGTTTTCTACTTGTCACTTCGGGGCTTACTTAGTTCTTTCGAACTAATGCATTTATTTCCTTATCGCGTGCAGGTGCACTTGACGACGAAAACTAATTAGAGAAGTTGAACACGCCATACTGCTTGCTTGTCACTAACGTTCAGCTTGGGCAACGAGAGACTTACAATCCTATCCTAGTAGTTTCTATAATGGATATTTAGTTGATACTTAGTTTCTATAACAGCTACTTAGTCCTATCCAACTAAATTACTATTATGTTCTTGCACTACCTTTCTGATGGTTTCCTTCTCATCGTTGCATTTCCTTCTCATAATTACTATTATATGTTTTTGCATTGCGTGCATGTTGACCACCTTCTCATCGCCGATACTACATCACCTTCAACTAGTTAAGAGCATCAGTTCCACTTCACTGCCTTAAACTAGTTAAGATTGTGCCTACCTACAAACTGGAAGAACAAGTATCCAGTGTTGGGCATTGAAGATTACTCGATCTAACCTATAGCCACCGTCAAGTACTCATCAGTTTCATGAAGAATGCATAAGGGATTCTAAAGCCTAGAAGACAACAATGAAAACCAAATCTGATTTCTATAGAGCTACTTGTCCCCCACCCCGTACATGTTGCAATAATTTCCATCTTCCACCTTCCCGGTAACTTGTGATCTGATGAAACAATTTTTCCAGTTAACAATAGTAATAAATAATGAGCCCATTCACTATTAGAAGAGCTAAAAGAACTCTTTAGAATGAAAAGTCTCTTACTTGTTAATTTTCAAACTGGAATTGGAAATGTAACTGTGATCTTTGACTCCACTGGTAGGAACAAAATCAATGGCCACAATCTCTCAATTTTTCTATGTGCGCCTATCAATGAGTGAGGAAAACAACTTGGAAATAAATGGTTTTCTCTTTTTCTATAGCACCTTCGACGACGGATCAACCTCGACAATAAAGAAAACAATTGAAATTTATCCTATCCAGTAAAGAGTTTGACCCATTCTAGTCCCTTTCCAAGCAAGATAATCTCGGCTTCTTTCTAATACAATGTGTCATGGTTCTAAACCATGGCATATACATAGCTCATGTTAAAGTTAGTTCAGCTATGAGACCCATTCTCAGTGAGGATGTTACCCTATTCATTTAACCAGGGTAGAGTAAGAGAAGGTACCATAGGGTCCCCACTAGTCTCCTGGGGTTCTTGTTCTAGGACCAAGCATGTTAATGCCATGGAAAGCCCCTAGAATGTGACTTGGGCCCCTATGTGCCTCTAGGGTATTCTAGACTAGGACCAGGGATGTGATGTCGAAGAAGATCCCACAGGTAGAGGCAGAGACATATTCTGGTCTGGAACGAGGACACTATGTCCAAGTAAGTCCTGCATGTAGTTGATCAACTTTTAGCCTAGGACTAAAGCTCAACTTAGTACAAAGAACCATTCTCCGAGAGAATAGAGGACCCGGTGAGGGTCCAAGGGTTGATCAACATGATTCATCCTGTGATGGAAACTCAGCCTAGGGCTGAAATCCATTTTTTAAGAAAGGAAGATAATGATGTGTGATGTCCAATCTTCTAGTTGGTTATTGCTAGGTTTTTTCTCAGGGACTAGCCACCCCTTGATAATGTCCCTAGCACCTAACCCTTAGGAGCATTATTGAGGACCAAAGGGTTGTACCATCCAGTTTTGATCTTTCCCTTATACAGTGATGATATATAAAACTATGTACCTTGAGAGAGAGAAAATATTACTAGTCTTGTTGGTCCTAAAGGAGTTGTTTGTCCACCTTTTATGATTCACCTTACCTTGTGGGTTGTTTTATTGTGACCCCCTTGGTGTGACTCTTACTAGTCCTTTTATCTTACTTGGTTACTTTATGTTTTAAAAAGGACCTTTGACCCAATTATGGTTTTTATTATAATATTTTGGACTGTTTACTTTATGTTGAACCTTTTACCTTATGATCTTATTATAAAACCATTAACATTTATTTTATGGTTTTATATTATAACCATTGGACCTTTTATGGTTTTACCTTTACACCATTTATTTAATGGTGTATTATTTATCACACCCTAACCTATATATAAAGAAAAGGGGTATCACTTAAGATACATACTTTGTACCCATTTCTTACCGTGACACTCAACTGGTGCTAAATCTATAACCTGTGTTTGTGTGTTCCTCCATGATTGAATTTTCATATTGATCCTTCCATCCTCCACGGTTTGTGTCTACATGATATCTTAGCATCATCCATGGTGACTTCTCCTGCGTGATCTTTTCACATCCTCCACGGTGATTGTGTTTGTGTGATCCTTCCACTTCCTCCACTATAACTGTCTGCGTGATTTTCTCCCTATGTGTGGTTGTTTTTCTTGTCTCACACATCTCTTATGCTTCGCACGGTTCTTGCGTAACTGGGATATCTCCCCATGTGATCTATCTCATGCGTGACTGGGATCACCTACGCTACTCTCATCGTGTATAGTATCACCTGCGCTGCTCTTTGCGTATTACACCATCTTCCGTGTGACTGGTTTCTCTCGCTACAGGACTGGTTTCTCTTGCTGCACCTACATGAATGTGATTGGGTTTCTTTCACTCACATTGCACCGGCTTGACTGGGACTGGGTTTCTTGCATCCACATCTGCGTGACTAGTTTCTCCAATATACATCTACGTGACTCGTTTCCCTCATTGTGCCCATGTGACTGGGATTTAATTGCTACATCTCCCGCATGGATTATGTGGCCTCTTCACTGATTATGTCCACGTGTGACTGCTTCACTGGTCCACATTTATCTACTCCACCTGTGATTCTTTTCTTGCATTTTCCTCAGCATGGTCTCTACCCTAGCGTGGTATTTTATTTTACACATGGTAGTGTAAACTCGAGTGTGACTTCATATCTAGTTTGCATGACTTATATTCACCTTACAGCTTGACTTCACCCCTGCCCAACGTGATCACTTATCCTCCTTCACTTGATTGTATAAATTCCTACCAGTATGAATGTATCCCTATCAGCAGCCTCATTGTGTGTATCTTGTCATTGTGACTGTACTGAGTATGACTGAGCTACTACTTTCATTAAAGAATCTGAGGTTACTTGAACTCTCTCTCTCAAGGTACGTAATGTGTTTACCCAGATTGACTTGTCCCTTAGGTGATGAGATCAAACTTAAAAGTTCCTGAGTATAAGGTTGATTCAAATAATGGTTATGATTATTTAGTGTTGTTATCTTCTGTACATTATTTATTTTATTTACTATTTTGTTACTGTGCATGGAAATTGGTGAATTTTCTCAAGTACCAACTTTAAGGCAATGACCATCAGAATGTTAAAGTTGGATCAACCTTAACTTAGTGACCAACAGAACGTTAAATTTGAAAGAGATGGAAAATATGTTTAATTTTATTGAAAATCAAATTTATTGAAATAAGTACTATCACGAATCTAACATTGTTTTGTTTAAGTATTGAAGTATATTTATTCTTGTTAAATGTGAATCTAACCTTAAATTTCAACAACTCATATCTAAAAATGGATTAGCTTGTTATTTCTATTCCAAATCATTAAGTGTTTGTCTATGCTTCTTCAAGACACCCCTACCCAATTACCCCTTTGTTACTGTATTACAATTAAATATCTTGTTTAGCTATCCATTCTGCATTTGATGATAACTTTTGGATGCCTCAGGAGTCCCATTAGAGGAAATTTCAACTCAAAATGTGTCTTTTAACTTTAACTCAAATTCCATGTCATCATGTGTTAGACAATGAAATTGCTTTAAATTTGAAATACCGTATAGGTATTAAACACCTTTTTAATATAAATTTGGGGATAGGTATCATAAAAAAAACTACTTTTTTGTTTGTATTTTCGACATATCTCCCCGTGTTTTTACTCAAATTTCGATCGGGAGAGTTAGTTGGATGTGGAATTAAATTCCGCATCCAAGGAGTACCCACTCGGCATACTTTTGATGGACCCCACTACCCCAAAAACAAGAAATACCTGAAAAAATGTGATGATACCTGAAAAAACGTGATGATGATGCCATCATCACATTTTTTTCAGGTATTTCTTGTTTTTGGGGTAGAAGGGTCTATCAAAAGTATGTCGAGTGGGTACTCGTTGGATGCAGAATTTAATTCCGCATCTAAGGAGCTCTCCCGATCGAAATTTGAGTAAAAACACAGGGAGATATGTCCAAAATACAAACAAAAAAGTAGTTTTTTTATTTTCTTCCTCCAAAATTAATAAATATTATTTTATTAATTTTTTTAGGAGGCCCATTTTGAGTTGAAATTTCCTCTAATGATTTATTGCCTTGATTGTCCCTCCCTTGATAAATCTCAGTTCGTTGTTTTTCGATCGATGTTAATCTTTCTGGCAGATGAGGGATTTATTTATCCATAACATAAAGAATATTACTTCCTTTTCAATTTCACTATCTAAGAAAGGAGAAAGAAAGCCCTATTAAGATAGCCATGAAATGACATTGACTGACCTTGTTAATGTATAAATAAATCCCTATTAAGATAGCCATGAAAGGACATTGACTAACCTCGTTAAGGTATGATTGGTTGGGTACCCACGTATATATCACGTCATGGGATCCTTGGGGTTTGGAACCTAGTGAAGGAGGGGTGTTGATATGCACCTATTAGGCACTAAACCTTAACTTGGAACAGATCAACAAGTTATGTCTCTTAACCTAGATCAAATTATTTAATACCATTAAATGCAACTGCGAGTGTACCTTTGTTTCTTGTTTTTTTTCATTCCCTTCCATTGTGAACCTTACTTATAACCAGAATTGGATTTAAGTCCTGGCACTTCGATCTCGAAGTCAACATCTTTGAAGGAGATCTCAATATTTTGGACAAGTGTTGGAAGGTACAACATGAGGCAGAGGAGAGAAGTCGAAGAAGTGAAGAATATGTAGGAAGGTATTTCTAGTTTGGATGTGACATCCAACATGGTGGTGCATAGAACATTGGTAATGAAAGCACAGACATGAAACGAGGAGGATCTAAGAGCATATTCCAAGAATGGTTTAGTCTTCACCTTTAGTATAGTTTGGCGAGTTCGACCATTCATCGACTCTGCATCATCCCCTTCAATCTGGATGTGAGGGAGCTCTATGAAGTGGATCTTTCCCAGGGTCGAAGATACTATGTGTTGCATATATGCATTTTGGGGATGAGAATCCGTCACCCATTTAGGGATAATGAAGGTGACAAAGAAGCCATGGTAGAGCGTGAGCCTCTTTGCAAACTCAATCAGTGGGATGAGATGGCCCATCCTAGGAGACGGAAAGACTGCTACATGAGATCCATGGCTCTCCATTGATGTCTGTCCAGCAAAAGCTCCACACTCGACGTATGCTAATATTTGAAGGTTTATCTCTATTGATATCGTCGTTGAATCCCAACTGGTACCTGTAAACTGATTCACTTTGCGGATGAGGCTTAGGCATTGTGGTTTTATTTTTATATTTACAACAACACTTACCGGTTGACCAGAATTGGTTGGTGAATTGGTTTTAATCCAGAACAGCCATTTCAATTTGAGTATAAAACCTTTTAATGTTCCTCAGAATGGCATCCTTTAAACTCTTATACAAAGTTTCTCAATCAAGTTGGTCAAACACAACCCCCACACATCAGATCAAAATGACCATAGAATAATAATTCACATTAACCAATCTTAACCACACATAAGATCAAACCAACTAAATTTTAAAAACCATGACCATAAGAATAAAAATAATAATTCACATTTCACGTTAACCCATCCTACCACACTACCTCCTGATAAGATCAAAATAACTAGAATTTAAAAATCATGACAATAGGAATAAAATAATAATGAACATAACCTATGCTATCTACATATACATCATCCATGACGAAAAGAAGATGAAGACAACTAACGAAATCCGGGAGCCCCATCCAACCATACACATTACAAACAAATAAGTGCCATAGAGATTTATAATGCATAGTATTTTTTTTTTTGTAAATATGTTAAAAAAAATTAAAATTGAACTTGTTAGAAGTTTAAAAAAGATTGTTTATAGATTTTGATAAAAAAAAATAAACATAAGGTTAAGCAATAGTTTTGTCAAAATTGTGAGATATATATAGCTACAAAATTAAAATATAATGTAACAAAATTAAAATTATATATGAAGTTTGTTGAGGTTCACATTTTAGGCTTAAGCTTTCATTAAACTAACTAAATTACATAAACGTTTTTTTTTAAATTGCATAAATTTTTTCTTAAGAAAATTGCATAAACTTTATTTCTTATGAAGAAATCTCATCATTAAAAATACAATATTAACCCAAACCAAATCTTGATTATTACAATTACAATCTAACCACAATCTTTGTTTTAACTTTCTTTTAAAACATAAAAGGCTTATAGTGTTAAGTTTAAAAAATTAATATCAAATCAATTTTTTAAATCTAATATTCTTCTTTAAGTTTAATATTCCCTTCATATGGGTTCATTGGGGGAATGTGTAACTCCTTCCTCGCTTATTCAAATAAAATTAAAAAAATTAAAATAAAATAATTTGAATATACCAAAAAATTAGTATATTCACAACATAATAAAAATAGAGCTTATTATAAATCCATATATGAAGCGTTTTCAGGTTCACATTTCCTATTTCCTCAACACTTTATTTCTGATAAAGAAATCTAAGTGTATTAAACACAATTACTAGTGTATTAAACACAATTACTATTATCTTTTTCTTCATGATGAATGTGATAATTTCACTTAAACCAAATTAAAAATGAAATATTAACCTCAACAAAATTTGTATTATTGCAATTACAATCTATTCAGTGATGTTCTTATTAATTATTTTGCAAAACTAAATTTGCATCAAGCACAATCTTTGTTTAACTTTCTTTTAAAACATAAAACTCTTACTGTTAAGTTTAAAAAATTAATATTATTTAATCAAGTTTTTAAATCTAATATAATAATAATATGATTTAAGAACGTTTCATCAAATGATTAGACAATAAAGAAACTATGGTTTCATAAAATATTTGTTTTTAAATGAAGATAATATTTGTTTTTAAATCTAGTATTAATTATATTTCTGCTATGGTTGAATTTAAACACTGTGTTATATTTCATGCATAAATTTATTTGCTTTGGAAAAACTAAATGTTGTTTTCTTTTTCAATAAATCGAGGGACTTTTTGTTTTTCACATAGTTGTTACCCCTTTTTTTCTTATCATTATATATCGTTAATAATGTTATGCTCTCATTAAAATTTTATATGCACAGGTAAAAAATTAACTTCTTTAGGTTAAATTTAATAGCAAGATTCTAACTAAAACACATTAATCATTGTTTTGGATATTTTCAAACTTTTCAAAATATATTATAGAGGTAGTAGTATTCTGGTGATTCTTCAAACTTTTAAAAATATTTTTTGATTTTAAAATATTGAATTTTATTGTAAATCACAACAATTAATATGCTTCACCCTAGAGTTCTCAAATTTCACATTTCAAGGCACTCTATCACACTAACTATTGAACCTCTTATCATTCACCCATCTCCCTCATATACAAAAATACTGAAATCCCGTCTAAAACCTTTCTCCTAAATCCCTTGTAATAATTGCTTACTATGTAATCCAAATAATACTTGTGCTATCTAGATATCATTGTAATGCAAACAAAATATATCAATGTAATGCAAATAATACTTGAGTGTAATGATATGCAAATAATAAATATATCAATTGATAATTAGTGATATGTGTAACAACTCCAAAATTCCACAAATAAGAAAAAATGTGTGTTTGGATCATTTTAAGCCCTAAAATGAAAATATATAACACTGACACTTAACAAACTTAAATACAACAACTCTCTTTATGAATCATATAACACAATACAGGTTCTAAATCTTCAAAAAATGATTACTTGTTTCAAGGTCGAAAGGTGTCGTGTCTGTCTTGTCGTATGTTACCGTTGTGTGCTTAATTTGTTTTATCATAAAGATAGATTCGCCATGTTATAAGTATTTTAAACCCTCTACTTAATAATCCTATTTCGATGTTAGAGTTACACGTTTACTAGTCTTAGGGTTTACCCCCCTTGTGTCCCTAACAACTAAAAAGCTAAGGTAAAGAGTACCATGGTGATGTAAAAATCTTGAAGGAAAAAATGAATGGAGACCATTCTAAACTATAGAAAAGTGGGTAGCAAAAATTTAACCTACGTGGAGGTGGTAAAACATGCCAAGTAAAAGCTATGGTGCTTTCCAGCTGGAGAAAAGGTGATAAAACCCTAAAAAAGGTTAAGGGTTTAGTGTTTTGCGTATTATTCTAGGTTGTGAGTTGGTGAGAAGAGCTGAGGGATCTTGGCCTTGCCACCATTTAACTCCGTGAACACTCCAATGTTATTTTATCACCATACCCATGTTCTTCGATTCCATGCTTCGGCTCTTTGTGGAGAAAATTTGTAGCTGGGGTAAGTTTGCTCCTTAGCAATGTTCATTTTACAGTTCATTGCAATTTATTTTATAAAATCGAAAGCTAGTTTTTCAAAAGTTTAACCTCAGTAATGTTGATTTGCAGGAGATTTCGTTTGAAGTTTTTGACGAGGCTTGGTTTGAAAAGAGCTTGGTTGAGGATGGCATTGAAGGGTCTTGGTAATACTTGTATACCCTGAACCCTACGGTCCTTGATGGTCTATGGATGGAACAAAGTTTTCTCTTGGGTTTGGCTTTGTTTGGATTATATGGGCCCTTTAGTTGATGGTAAACACTCTTATGTTTTTCCTTTACAGTGTTAATGGCAGGGATTTAAACTGTTTCAAAATCCTGTGGGTTATGTTAGGGTTTTATACAGAGTTAATATTTTAAATCCCCCGTGTTACAGACCATGGAGTCTATGGGAAAATGTATTACAGTCGTTTTCAAAATGTTGAGAAATTGTAAAATATTAGCAGAGTTTTTGAAGGAAAACAGTCCTTGTGATTTTCGTTCCTAGCTTGGTTTAAACCATTGTATAAATGGTGTTACTGTTTAATAGCATTACTCTGTATATTTTGTTTATTAATATGTGAAGAAAATACTTGCTCTCGCTATACATTGTAATATTTATTGTCTAAGATTGAATGAATACTTGGTTTTTGAGTTTTATTCTAGGTTCTGTTTAAAATCCCGAAACTTTCGTTGGTAAAAGAAATTGGTTCTCGTCTTGTTTCTAACTTAGGGTGCTGTCATTCTAAAATGTTGTTTAGATTACATTTCTATCTTGGTTTGCTCCTTTGTTATTATCGCTCTCGGTTTTATTCTATAACTGACATTTATTTAACAATATTACTCTATGTAAATTTGATATTTTGTTGTTATTTAATGAATAAATTTGTTTGCTTGGCTATGTTTTTACTATATTCAATATTTTGTTAAAATACGCCACGCTAGTTTTCAAATTGGTTATGGCCCAATCTTTGTTGTATGAGTTTAGGGCTTTCACTATAGCTTTTAGTTATTTAATGAATTACTTGGAGAAAAAGGACTTACAATCCTCGAACCCTTGACCTATGTTAAAATAACGTGATGAAATGTTTTGATTTTAATGCTACTATTTCATTAATGGAAAGTGTTTAAACCCTAAAACATTTTTTTATAATTGTTAAGCCTTTTGGTTGTGGGGAAATAATACTTGTGTAAATTGTAAAAACAATAAGCCTTTCAATTGTATAGTATTGATACTGAATATTTAAATTACCATAAGCCTTTCGGCTGTATGATTGAATGATGCTGAGTAATTATAAAAATATTAAGCCTTTTGGTTGTAAGAGATTTATACAGAGTAAAATTAATATTCATATGTATTTTATTTTTGTATGGGTCTCAAAACCCTCGGTTGGAAACCTTAGAGATTTTAACTCTGAATCTAAAGTTTCTTTGGCTGGTTAAAAACTTTTGTTGGGGGCTTTACTGCAACTAACTAGGGCAAAACCTAACTATGAAAAAAAAAGACAGGAAAACTTGCCAACAATGCTGATGATAGCTCTCTTAAACCTCTATGATACTATTTTTAATTAATAATAAAGGATAATAAACAAATTCTAATATGAAACTTTCTATGTAGTAAAATTCATTTCTCCCTTTTAATATACAGAAATAAAACTTTCCTACTTTATTTCGAAAGCAAATAATAGTTTAGAAACTTTTAATATTCATGAAATCTTTCAGAATATAAACAGAACCAAATTTCTAAAGATAAAAATCTAGAACAATGTAGAACTTGTTAAATTTCGAAGTAGAAAAACATCCAAAGAAGACCGCTCCTCCCAACCGTCTCCTGAAAGCAACCAAGATTACTTGGTTTAGGACCCCCGATCCTATTCACTGAACCACTGGGATGAAGATACTATGTAGAAGTCTATTCAGTACTCTCTGTAACTTAGCATCCACATTTGCATTCAACACTCTAGAAGTTCACTTTAGATTTCCCCTCATTGAATTTCCTCTTGTGTGCCTAACTTTTCAGTTTCCAACAAACCACAAGGTTCTAATCTCTACCATGTAGTGAGTGTCCTGTTTATTTGATGGGTATATATATTCTTTCCTAGGCCTTTGGGTCAATTTTGTAATTAAATGAGCCACTTGCTTAGTTCCTCCTTTCTTGGGAACATGACCACAATTATAGGGAAGTTGCCTTCTGCAATAGCCAGAAAGTGAATGATGTTGCTCCCATTTGTCATTTTTTCCTTCTACACCAAATCATTCCTCCTAGTGGGTTAGTGAATAGTCTTCAACAGTCCTCTTTGGATAGGTGTCTCTTCTTTTAATTCTTAAATGATAAAATATTTCAATTACAGTCATATTTTACCATCCCTATTCAACAACATAAAACTTTACAATAACTTTTAAAGTAATGTATTTTCACAAAATAAAATGTTTTTAGTTCTAGGTGGGTTACAATATGATACAAATACTACCTGTCAGTTCATGGCAACAATATTATCATTTTCAGTGGATGCACATATTGCAACAATATGGATTAATACCTGGGGATACAGATAATTAATGACCTAATACAAACATTACCTTCCCTCCCGATGACTGCAACAATATTATCATTTTTGATGCTTCCATAAACTACAAGAATATGCATAAATACATAAGCATCCACTACAACAATTAATTTGTGGGGATATGGAACTAATTTGAGCAGGTAATAAATTTATTTGCATAGGTAATAAGAGTATTAATAGTCATAAAAATATGATATTAGTTACCACAAATATTACCTGCACAATCAAATATATGAAGTGATACCCCTTCGCCTATCATCCATGGTAGTGTGCAGTAATGTGCAGGGACAACTATACATATTATGTTGAAGACTTGATTTTAACGACAAAATGGGTGAGTATTAGATTCCATACAAGGGAAAGGGTTTGCACCTTGAGAGATTTGATCCTTGTAGCCGCTTGGTGTTAGAATAATCAACCTATAGTTACCTACCTTAGACATTAATTAATTCATTTTGTGTCTTATTTACCTAGTCTCCTATATTCCACTCTATGCTAGTTACGTTCTACATGTCATAGAAGTCAACACTTGCTAAAATTGAGTCACAGAGCACTTGGGAAACCTCCTGGAAACCATATTTAGCATGTTTTCTTTATTCTATATCCACCAAAGCGCATATCTACTTTTTCTACAAAGTTGCCTATTTTATTGAGAATTAAGGCAAAAGGGAAAGAAAGACTAGGTGTAGTTGACTTGTTTTTTTCCCACATCATCATCCATCCTTTTCTCCTAATAAAAACATGTATGAGTTGTATTTCCATCCCTTATTAGCTTTCCTACTTGAATTTTCCAATTCGTGAGCCTCTAAGTGGATTTGGAAATTGCTTTATGCACCTATGGGGGATTTGACTAGATTTAGTAAGCCTACTTTTTGACTATTTCAAATGGAATCATTATGAATTTGAATATCTCATGTAATTATATATTGCAGCAGTGTATGACTTCACAAGGTTGGCTATTGTACACTTATTCAATACAGATTAGTGTTATGCTCCAATTTCAGTCTCCTTTGATGGTAATTTTGCATGTTTGATTAGCAATTTTGTGAGTGTAATTGTTCTATCACTTGGGTTCAATTTCCACATGGTATCAGAGCCTTTGTAGATTGATTTCTCTCCTTCCATATTTCTATTGCAGGTTCAACATCTTGACTGGGAGCATATTTTGCTGACTGAAGGGCACAGTTTCTGAGCTATGGGCCAATCTTAGAAGATCATCTTGACTCCATTTAATTTCTTTTAATGGAAAGCTGAGATAGAGATATTGTTGAGAGTGAAAGGTCTCTACAGGATGACTATGGAAACTGAGGCAGAGCTCAATGCAGCTACAGAGAAAGTAAAATGGCACAACAGGAGGGATAAGGCCTATGGTCTTTTGTGTCTGATCATTTCAAGAGACCTCTCTTCCATCTTGATGGATTGACATCACCTAATGAAGTGTGCGGGAAGATTGTACAGATTTTTGGTAAGACATATGAGATGAGAGGACATCAAATTGAGAATGAATTGATCTCTTTGAGTCTCGGCAACTTCGAATCCTTGCAACTCTATTTTTCCAAGTTTAAAGCCCTTGTTTTGCAGCTAAAATAGTGTGGAATTGAAAGGAAGGAAGAGAAACTAGTTTTGGCCATACTCTTGAAGCTTGGGCCTAACTATTCAGTGTTTTTTTTTACCTTCCATGCCACCAAGTTGACAGCTCGAGCCTAGAAGATGCCTAAGCTTGTAGAGTTCATGGAATCCCTCACACAGGAACAAGATAAATTGGTGATAATGGGCACCATCAAACCTTCCAAAGACCAAGGTTTGGTTGTTGGAGATTCAAGGGTGGATTCAAAAGGAAAGAAGAAAGCTAAGAAGCCACTTGAGCAAAAGAGAGACAAGAACAAGTCTTAAGAGGAGCCCTAATGCTCCAAGAAGAACTTCCAGAAGAAGAAGAACAAAGGAAAAATGAGCAAGTGCGCATACTACAGTAAGGGCTATCATCTTGAGAGCTCCTATATAAAGAAGAAAATTGACATGTTGACCCAAATCCTAGAGAAGAAGAACATCTCCCTTCCTGATTGCTCAAAGAAGAGGGAAGGAGGATCAAATTTAGAGGACAAAGAGAGAGTACATGCTTTGGTTGCTGGCACATCAAGCTCATCTAGCTTCATCATAGACTTTGGAGCTTCTAGACATATGGTTTCGACAAAGGAGGAATTCTCCTCTCTTGACATGTCGAAAGGTCCACCAATAGTTTTGGGAGAGAACTCTCGCACTGACAGTTTGGGAAAAGGAAGGATTGATCTTGACCATGGTAAGTTCAATAATGTGTTGTATGTTCCAGATCTTTCCTCTAACCTCTTATCAGTGTATCAGATGACTCACACATGGTCTCCAAAGAAGGTCATCTTCTCCCTTGATGATGTTGAAATCACAAAGATTTTGAAGGGTAAAGTCATAGAAAAAGGTGTTGTTGATCACACTTCGAAGGTATACATGTTTTCCTACTTTCTACCCTACTCAAACCCCTCTGCTCTTCTGATTCATGCTAATGAGGCAAGCAAGCTTTGGCATGAAAGATTTGGTCATCTTAACTATAAGTATCTTTCTGATTTGAGTGAAAAATATATGGTCATAGGGTTACCAAAGATTAAGTTTTCCAAGGGAGTCTGTCAAGCTTGTATCCTAGGAAAACACCCAGAGCACAAATTTGAGAGAGCTAGTCATGAGAGAACCTCTGCATCTCTTGAGTTGATCCACAGTGATGTTGCTGGTCCATTTCCTCATATGTCCATGAGTCAAGCCAAATATGCACTAAAATTAATAGATGACTTTTCCAGGTATTGTTGGGTTTACTTCCTAAAGCATAAGTCTGAAGTTTTTTACCTCTTCAAAGTCTTTAAGGCCTTGGTTGAAAACCAGTCTGGGAGGAGACTCAATATCCTCAAATCTAACAATGGTGGTGAGTATGTCAAGTATGAGTTCATTAAATATTGTAAATATGTAGGAATTTAGATGCAGCATTCAATCCCTTACACACCACAGCAAAATGGTGTTGCTGAGAGAAAGAACAGATCACTAAAGGAGATGGCAACCTGCATGATGGAGGCTAATACTTTGCCACCAAATTTTTGGGCTGAGGCTATAAACTGTGCATCCTACATCCAGAATAGGGTTCCTAATAAACAACTTGATGGTATGAATCCTTTTGAAGCTTGGAGTGGGCACAAGCCAGATGTGACCCATTTCAGGATTTTTGGCTCAAAGGCTTGGGCTAGAATTCCAATTGAAAAAAGAAAGGCTTTGCAGCCCCAAATCCAAGAGTGCCTATTTGTTTGGTATTCTAAAGATTCAAAAGGGTACAATATGATCAAATTGAGCACTAATAAATCCTTCATTGAAAGGAGTGTTCAGTTCCAAGAAGGGCCTTTAGTAGCAGTTGAAGTTGGAGAGTCTTCTTCACCACCAGATCCATTGAATGTAAGTGGAGAGACAAATGAGTTTGCTGATTCTAATATGTCTAATAATGATGATTTAATTGAAGATCCTAAAATTCCTACAAGACCAAAATGGGCAGTAAATACCATTCATGCAGTTGGGGGACTAGCTGGAAATCCTAGTGACCCTAGGAGGACTAGATCTTAGTTTGAGAGTGCCCTGTGTATGAAAGACCCTTTGTTTACAGAGAAGTGCTATCTGATGGTTGAATCAGACACACAGACATATGAATATGCAACACATGATCCAATATTGCAAACATCCATGAAATAAGAATTCAGCTCGCTCCAGAAGAACAACACTTGGGAACTAGTTGATCTTCCCCCAAGGAGGAAGCTAGTTCAATGTAAGTGGGTTTTCAAGACTAAGTTTTCTATTGATGGTTCAAATTTGAAATATAAGGCAATATTGATAGCCAAGGGCTAATCACAAGTACATGGTATTGACTACATTGAAACCTTTGCACCAGTGACAAAGATGGACTCCAAAAGGCTAGCTTTAGCCATTGCAGCTTCGAAGTAGTGGGAGGTACATCACATGGATGTGAAGTGTGCTTTCCTAAATGGAGATATCACTGAATATATTTACATGTAGAAAACTCAAGGATTTGTTTCTAATCCATCTTTTGTGTGCAGGTTAAGGAAATCATTGTATGGGCTCAAGTAAGCCCCTAGGGCTTGGTATGCCAAGATTGATGGATTTCTGTTGTCATTGAGTTTTGTTAGATGCAAGTATAATCCTAATGTTTATTTGAAGCTAATTCATGGTTCATTTATGATTATTGTATTGTATGTGGATGACTTTCTGATTACAGGAAGTTCAAAAAAAGAGATTTCCTCCTTAAAGGATGCAATGAACCATGCCTTTTCTATGACTGATTTGGGGTTGTTGAGCCAATTCTTGGGTCTCAAAATTGCTCAATCCCAACATGGAATCAAAGTAAATAAGTCCAAGTATGGATTATATTTTCTGAACAAGTTCAACATGAAAGACTGCAAGACAAGCAAGACTCCCTTCCTTTCAGAAGTTAAGCTTGAAGAAGCAGGTTCTTCTCCTATGGTAAATAATACACTGTATAGGCAGTTGATTGGGTGTTTGCTTTACCTTACACACATTCGACCTAATATATATTATTAAGTTAGTGTGGCTTCAATATACATGGATAATCCTCATGAGATCCATTGGAGAGCAGCCAAAAGGATCCTTAACTTTGTTCAAGGAACAAGAACTCATGGGATCTTCTACAAAGCTAAATCTGATCTTGATTTGATTGGGTTTACTAACCGTGATTGGGTAGGTGACAACATAGATTGAAAGTCAACATAATGATATATATTCATGCTTGTAGAAGGACCAATCAGCTAGTCAAGCAAGAAGCAGAGGGCCATAACACTCTCATCTACATAAGCAAAGTACAGAGGAGTTGTAAATGCAGCAACTCAATGTTTGTGGTTGCAAGGAATACTTGGTGAGTGTGGCTTCGAATCAGAGTTTTCAACTATTATCTATTGTGATAATCAGAGCACCATTCGAATATTCAATGATTCAATTTAGAGATAGATAACCAAACACATTGAGATCCATATGCACTACATCAGACAGCTTGTGCATGATGGCACCATTCACCTACTCTTCTGTGCATCTTCAGAACAAGTAGCAGACATCTTCACCAAATATTTTTGTGAGAAGACATTCAACAATCTCAAATCACTATTGGGTATTTCTAATCATGCTATGAAGCATGATTGATGACAATATTTTCAAATTTTTGTTTTACTGTCCATGTTTAAGGGAGGATTTTCCCACTGGGTTTTTGCCTCTTTCCTTGGTTAAATGGACATGTAGTATGTAAAGGGTGACTAAGTCTTGTTGCTAGGCCCTATAGTTTTCTGATATTTACTCATAAATTCCTGCTTAAGGGGGGGTGTTAGAATAATCAACCCATAGTTACCTACCTTAGACATTAATTCATTCATTTTTTGTCTTATTTACCTAGTCTCCTAAATTCCACTCTATGCTAGTTTCCTTCTACATGTCATAGAAGTCAACACTTGCTAAAAATGAGTCATGGAGCAGTTGGGAAACCTCTTGGAAACCATATTTATCTTTTCTTCTTTATTCTAGATCCTCCAAAGGGCATATCTGCTTTTTTTGCAAAGCTGCCTGTTTTATTGAGAATTAAGGCAAAAGGGAAAGCAAGACTAGGTGTAGTTGACTTGTTTTTTTCCCACATCATCCTCCATAATTTTATCCTAATAAAAGCATGTATGAGTTGTATTTCCATCCCTTATTATCTTTCCTACTTTACTTTGCCAATTCGTGAGCCTCTAAGTGGATTTGGAAACTGTTTTATGCACCTATGGGGGATTTGACTAGATTTAGTAAGCCTACTTTTTGACTATTTTGAATGGAATCCTTATGCATTCAAATATCTCATGTAATTATATATTGTAGTAGCCTATGAATTCACAAGGTTGGACATTGTACACTTATTCAATACAGATTAGTGTTATGCTCCAATTTCAGTCTTCTTTGATGGTAATTTTGCATGTTTGATTAGCAATTTTGTGAGTGTTGTTAAGTCATGAATTTGTTCTCTTTAGTCTTATATTTTTCTTGTGATTTTTGTTTTAATCATGCTCATTTGCTTACTTTTAGGAAATTTTAGTTTAAAGTGTTTTTTATTTTTGCTTTTAGGTTTGCATTATGTTTTGTTTTTCTTATGGTTCTGAAGGGTTCTATAGGACATATGTTGATTAAAGGTTTCAAAAATAACACTAAGGTCATATTTTACCATATAAACCTTATTCAAAATGGAATTAATGGCTAAAAAGCACCAAATTTGATTTTAAAACATTCTTGTAGCGCAACGGCTAAAATTTTACACTACGGCGCTACAAGAATATCGCGGGCACTAAATTTGTTGGTTTTTAAGCAAAATTCCCCCATGATTGTGCTCCTGGATGACTAATCACATGTGTAGACAGGTTTGATACGTGTTTTATCAGAAATAATCATGCAAACAGGTGTAGTCTATGACACGAAGGAGATCGTGGCAGACAGAAGTTAGGGCTCAGCAAATCATGACAGATAGAGGAATGAGCCGAGATTGATGGGAAAGAGGTTCTCCACATAGGCATTACAAAGCTAGAAGCGAAGTGGAACGAATACAATTGCTAAGAATCCGGAATTTACAGTTAAGGAAGGAATTTAGGGCTTTCTTAGCGCGACAGTTGGAAGCAAGCTGAAGACTTGAAGACACCTGGCCGGTTAAATTCGACATTCAGATAGTCCAAGGATCAATTTTAAATACCTGCAGCAAGCTGGGAGTGAGGTATTCTGCGTAAACTTGGTCGTGGCCTGCTAAATTGGGGGTTTTTTCCATTAAGGATTGTTATGATTAACTGATTAAAGAAAACATGAATTCATGTTGTTAACAAGCTCCCAACGATGAGAGATTAGTCTAAAGGGTTTTAGATGTTTTGGCAAATAATAAGTTGAAAACAACAGTTACATTAAACAAATTTCCTTGTCAAGACTAGAAAATATGGTAAGGTGAAGGTCTGTACTGTTTGTGGCTACCAGGGTTTCACAGATTTACTTGTTACCTGTAATCAATGCAATGAGTTAGCTGAACATGTCTATTGCATGTAGACCTTGTCTGAGTATGTTCCAGAGGCTGATTGGTTTTGTGCTGAATGCAAGTTGAAGCAGAAAGTTAGCACACATAAGATTGCTCTCATATCATCTCATCCCCTTGTAAAACAATCACAATCTGAATCTAAGAAGCGAGTAGTTGAGAGCATTAATGTAGAATCCTTATTGCAAAGAGATAACTCATTAGTGGCATTAGAAGGATCCAAGGGTGCTATTTGTGCAGAATCATAACACATAGATGTCTCTATGCATTCCAGAGATGGTCTGACATTTAGATGAGCATATTGGATGTTAGTTAAGTTCAGTGGCAGTTTTGTTAAAGACTTTTGGTACTCTGATTGACCTAAATTACCCAAGCTTGGTGCAAAACATTTCCTGCATTGACAATAGAACATACTATTAAAAATTGAGAGAGAACAGCCAAGGAGAATCAAAAGAAAGCTGAATATCAAAAATCTGAAAACTTGAGGGAAAAAGGACTATTAGGTCATTAACAGGGTCTTAAAATCACACAGAAACCTCATCAAGCCTGGGAAAGCAGATGAAGAAGAGTGGGAAGACCAACAGGGCTAAGCCCACTGAGTTGAATTGGATTGACAAGTTTCCAGGTTGTGCAGAGCTCTTTGAGAATGCTGGATGGTTGGATTTCTTTAAGAATATTGATGGATATAACACCGAAGTCTCTCATAAATTTGCTCAATGTTATAACCAAGACATGGTATCATTTGATACTCTGAAGTTCAATTTGACTGTGGAGTTGGTGGCTGAAGCAATAGGAGTCAGAAATGAAGGAGAGCTGTGGTTCAAAAAGGTGCCATTTACCTTCAATGCCCAAAGGTATCTTTTACCTGGCATTATTCCAGACCGAAGCAAGGGAGTGCTCATCCATAATTTCAGAGCTGAATGGGTGGATCCCATCAAAGTCTTACAAAGCTACATTACCTGTGAAGGGAGGTATGTTTTTTTCTTCAAGTATCATTTCAGGTTCTTACAGCACTTGGCTGATGAATCAAGGATGAGTCTCCCTTTCTTCTTGTTGAAGAGTTTGCAGAAAATGTCAAGCAGGATCAAGGAGCACCATGATCACGCTGCACAGTCCATCTTCCATCATGGATTGATCAAGCTTATTATCAGCACTGTTCTGCAAAGAGAAGGAAAGACATGGGACTACTTCCTCTTTTGGTCTGGGTTCCAAATTAAGCAGGAAGAACATCCTACCAAAAAGCATGTGGACAAGGGACAAACCCTAATTAGAAAATTAGGGCAAAAAGCCAAGTCTGAAGATAAAAAATGTGTCAAAATTGAGGAAGTGACAGAACCTTCAAAGGGAGATATTGAATCTTAGCAGCCTTCAATTGACAGTAAGGGAAAAGGTTTGTTGATTATTGAAAAGGAAACTCAGCCTGTGCAAATTAAAGCACCAGCACAGGCACTTATAGATAAAAAAATTGTTGTCACAGAGAAGGTTGCAGTAGAGGAAGAAGATACAAAAGTCCAACAACGAAGCCCAATTACTATTTTATCTGAAGATGAAGGATACTTGTTGGAAGGAGATGAGGTGACTGTCAATACTGAGACTAGGGTTGGCACACACAATGAGTTTTCCAGTCAAGAAGATAAAACAGTCATGCCAAAAAAAAAAAGATCAAGGTTAAAGAATTTTCCTCTATCATGCATCAAAGAAAGAGTTTAAAGATGGTACGAGAGTTTGCCCCAGGTTGGAGACCCAAAACTAGATCAAAAAACAAATTGAGGCTGAACATGAAAAAGCTGCTAAACCCTAAGTTAAACACAGAAGAGGTAATTGTGCTTGATACTTCTTCTTCAGATGAAAACCTGGAATCTAGAAAATGTAAAAGCAAAAGAAGGAAACCATTGAAGACAATAGAAGACCTCAGCCTCACTGAAACCAAACTTTTTGCTGTGTTTTTGGAATTAAGAGGTGAAATGCCGAAGGAACAGCAAAAAGAGGAAAATGAAGTTTCTTATTTAGAAAATAAGTTATTAATGGATGAGAATGCACCTGATGAGATAGACAATCAAGAAAATCCAAGTGTTCATGGTGTGTCTACAGAGCTGCTGCCTGAAGATGAGGACATCTTCAGAAAGCTGAATATCCCATGGCTGCCTAGTGAGCTACAGAATACCACAGCAGGGAAGGATTTTGACTCAGAAAAGGAAAATTTGCAAAAGACCATCAAGCAGTATAAGCATCAAATGGATTACATGCAAGAAACAAATGATGGTTTGATCCTAGCTACTAGAAGACTCAGGGAAGATTTACAAGAAGTGAATGATCATTACCAAGAGCTTACTGCAGTGTCCAAGGAGGCCCTAAAAAGGAAAAGAAGCACAGATTTACAGTGTGCAGAATTGAAGTTGACTATCAAAAGCCTACAGCAGGAGAATAAGGAGCTTACAAGAAGGATGACAGATATGGAAGCTGAGCAGCAAAAATCTAGGAAAAAGGCCCAAGCCTTAGATGGAATAGCTTTATTGGCAGAAGCTGCTAAAGACCTTTGAGTATTGTTAGTTAAGCAGTTACTTGTTATATTTTTGAGAAATACTTTATTTTGTAAATTATAATTTTGACATTATCCTGTCGATGAGTAGGCTAAAAATAGTTAGGGTTTAGACCCTAACTGAATTTTGTAAAACAGTATTTAGGAAGATAAGAAAGAGAACAAGAAGTTCGATTTTTGGGATGGCTTAAGGAGGTCTTTTGGACTTATTGATAAGCTAAGTACTTAACTCTCATGTGTATTTGATGAATAGAATTATGAAATATATGATCCTTTTTACCCTTCAGTCTGTGTTTTGGCTTCATTTTTAACTTGTTTAGTTACACAATTGATAAATTCATTGCTGGTTTATGGTTTGTATGCTTGTAATGTTTGTCAGTTGTGAATGAACTTCAATGTCATGTTCTGTTGGATACCTGGTAATTATATTATGCATCTCTGTTCTTCTTTACTTGTGATTTAGTTCCTATTTGGCTTATGAATGTATTCCCTTTTGTCACCAGAACTTCACAACCAGAAAAACCTTTCAGAAACCCTAAAAACCTAGTTTTGCTTGATTGAATATTTGAGATTATGTTGGCTTGTTTCTTTGTAGTCTGGAAACAATTTTTGGCACAAACAAGTGTAATCGTTCTATCACTTGGGTTCAATTTCCACACTTGGTAGAGCCACCTTTAAGATGGATATTTAATGTAAATTAGCTTGGTAATTTGTATTTAAGACAATGATTAAATGTGTCATGTTATGAGGATTTCAAGTGGAAGGAAACCCTCATTTTATGCATCAATTCCAAATCTGAATTGGTTGTAACTATGAGAGCCTTCATTTACCGAGCATTTCCTATGGTGTGAAATTTTTTAGTCACCAAAATCTTGCACCACGTATATAATATTTTTATGGATTTAAATGAAAATAATGCTTCATGGGAATTTGTATTCTTCCCTCCTTGTTGAACCCTCCTACAAGTTGTATTAGAGGGTGGAGATTATGCTATCTCCATCTTGTTACCCGACCTCTATTTGAAACTCTATCCATCGAAAGAGATCATAGCTCCCTCCTCCACTGCAACTGAAACCATGTTTTTTCGCATGTGCTAGTGTCCATTTCATTTCTACATGTGTAATAGAGGTTAAGAACCCTCCTTGGGTTGTCGCAACTGCATCCTCATTTCTGCTTGTGTGCTAGTTTTTGTGAGAAACCATAGTTTGTTGTCTTCCTATGTAACACAACTCAAAGCCTACATGACCAAGTATCTTTCTATTATTTCAAATCCATAGCTTGTATATTTACCTTCCTTTGCTCGGTTCCTTGATTGCATTCTAACCCTTTTAGCATCAGAGTGACCACATTTTTGGGAAACAACATGGTGGTAAGTGGAATTGTAACACCCCAGTTTTGACCTTGTTTGCATTAAATATATATGATGTAAATATTGTAATTAATCATGGTGTTGAGATGAAGGCAAAATCCCCACCATTGATTTAGTTTTTTATGTTTCGGCGATTAAAATCGATGTCGATGGTATTTTGTGCTAGCCGGTACATTATAATTTTGGACATCCTATAAATATGCAATTTAATTAAAAACCCACAACCAGCTATGTCAATGCAACAAATAATGAGATGGGGGCATGATTTCATAAGGATAAGGGGAGGGAATGTTTAACATTGAGCCATTAGGAAAAATCCATGTGTCAAAAGAAAACACCTAAAAATGTATGCCCATTCCCTCATGCATTCATGTTTTCATCTTCCCTCACGTTTTGGGGAGCGGCGGAATGCTTTTGATCATCCATCCTTCATTCATGTGGAGCTCTTAGGCAGTTGAACCTTTCTGGGTTTTTATCCTTCACATTTTCAGTTTTTCCTCATGGTGCATGCGTAGTGCATCATATCGCTCTCACCAAAACGTTGTGGTCCATTCTAATCATTCTCTATTCCATTTTGTTCATAAGCATTGTGCATTCGTCTTGCTTGCAGAACCATGTTTTGTCTTGGGTTGTTCGCTTGTTGTTACCATCCTCAGTCATGCAAAGGTTCAGGTCTCCTTTATTTGTTGAACAAATGAACAGTGGAGATCACTCGATTTTATGAGAAAGAGTGGTCATCTGTGGTTTCTTCAGTGTTGTTGTGCAATGGTCTCCTCTGTCACGGAGTGAGTGGAAGCCTGTTTTGTTGTGTTGACATTGTGGTTTGCTATCTGTGCATATTTTGCCTTGTTCTGAACTGGTTTGGAGTGGAATTAGGTCTCAACTATCTTGATAAACCTAGTGTAGGAAGGAACCTCACAAATAGATCTAGAGGGGTTGGTTTTCTTCTTTACACACCCTAGACAACACTGGAATGGAAGGAATAGCATGAGGGAATGTGTAGAAGAGAAGGGGATTATTCCTTGTGTTGGGTGTGTAGATATTTTAGGAGCCAAGCCCGATCTAGTACAGGTGTCCATAGCTCGGTGGTTGAGCTCACTAGCTTAGCAGTTCAAGCTTTCCAGCTCCTTTGCAGCCTGATAAACACATCTATTAGTTGGCTTGACCGGTCCTTAATGTGAATGTTGGCTTGACTGACTATAGTCTGATAACCCAACAGTGAGATGGATTGGATGTGTGGCCTGATAAACCCACCTATTAGTTGGCTTGGATGAGTAGCCTGATAAACCCAATTGTTAGTTGGCTTGGCTAATTAGCCTGATAAACCCAACAGTATATTGGTTTGTTTGTTTGCATCCTGATAAACCCAACTATTTTGGCTTGGATGTGTTTTGTTGTATCCTTGGCTATGTGTGAGCCTGCTAGTGTTCCTTATTCCTTGTGGGAATCATGCCCAGCTCAAGGGTGGCAGTGTTGCTAAGAGATTGATGAGCGCACTGGCCTATGGTTAGGCAGAACATTGTAACGATGTAGCTGGTTCATGGAAAAAATTCTTTCAAGATAAGCATTCTTGTCTATGTTAATCTCTACAATTGTATTTACTTAATGAAATATGATTAACATGCCTAATGTGTTGAATTGATGAATTACTTATGTTGTACAATTGCAATTGTATGCATCTATGTATGTTTTCTTTTAATGCATTTTTAAATTACGTTATGGGGCTTAGATTGTTGGATTGGTGATGGCCTGAATGATCAAATCTGTCAAAGACTTATGTTAATAAGTTGAATTTTCTTCCATAAATATTCCTTTCCGTAACTTGCGGGATGCGGAATGCGGAAACGTCCTTCTATAAATTCTATTCCCTGCAGATTTCCTTTCACAACTCTTCTTTTCGCAACTTGCGGGATGTAGGAAGTGGGATGCAACTTCATAATCTCTATTTTTGCAACTAATTATATCCACAACGGTCTATTCCACATGCGGGATGCGGGATGCGGGATCGCAATTTCTATATTTCCCCGATTCCGTAAACTCAAGCTTTTCGCACCGTTGATTCTTGTGGGTTGATTCTCAGCCATTGATCTGTCTCCATATGTGGAATAGATTGTGACCGTCGATTTCCATCGCGATCTTTCTTCACCGTTTGATCTCCTCTGAGATATTTCTTCATAGATCGTCGACTTGATCACTGACACGATCAATTCTCTAATATTGGGAAGCTAGAAAATTTATACTTAGACTTTAATAGAGTGAACGCAAGATGAATTCATGCCTCGATAGGTTTCTGCAAAAATCAGAAATCCATCAAAATACATACAAAATTCAATGAACTTTGAGTTGGATGCTCCTGCAACAATCAGAGCAAGCAGTTATGGTCGCATTCTCTCTCTATCAGATGAGAGGGGACGTGATAGTGTGGTATTAGAGCTGCGGCTTGCAGCATTGGGCCTTGATGGGCCAAGTTGAACAATTAACAGAGCTGTTGGTAAATGGTTTTTACTTCTGATTTTATTATGCAGCTAACAATTTTGTTTATTAACACATTTTGTAGAATTATTGTCACCCTCAAAGGGAAGCATCCCCGATAGTGCAGTTCAGTAAAGTTGGTTTGGCTGATCCATGAGAACTAACATGTGTGGTGATGCACAGAACCCCAATGAATACAAGGAAGATGCTATGGGGGAAATTGTCTGAGTTGGAAATGCTGAGACAAAGTCTAATGGGAGGAGGTTTCAAGATACTCCCCCAGATTTCACAGCCACCATGAGAAGCCTAAGGGTGAAGATTCAAAGTCACAGAGCAAATAATGAAATATTGGTTAAGGCTTTGGAGGAGCAAAATCAGCTGAGTGCAGCCATGTTGCAAATTTTGACTAACATTCAGAGGCGGATGAACTTTGGGGACCGGATAGTGAGGCCAGAAGGAAGTAAGAGCACTGCTAGAAGAAGAAAGAGATCTCCTAGTGGGTCATCTGACTCTGAAGGATCCACTGGTGGTTCAAGTTCTTCTTCTCATGAGAATAAGAGAAAGAGGTGCTACCAGAACCTTTCATGTTATGAATTTAAAAAGGAAAGGCTTCCTACCTTCAATGGCGAGATAAATAATGGTTAATAAGATGAAGCTTGACTTCTTGGGATGAGGAAATATTTCCAAGTCCAAGACTACCCGGAAAATATGAAGGCTAGGGTAGCCATCTTCAACTTAACTGGAAGAGCATACATATGGTGGTAGCACTTCAAGAAATTGAAAAAGATTAATGAAAGAAATATTCTGTGGAAACAGTTCTAGAAGTATTTCAAGCAGAAGTACCTCTCTGACAGGTACTATGATGATAAGATCAAAGAATTCCATGACCTTAGATTGGGGAAGCAGACCGTGGAAGAGTATGCAAATAGGTTCTTGGAGTTGTTGAGGTATGTTAGGTACATCAAAGATGAAAAAAAAAAATCCAGCATTTCTTGAGTGGATTTCCTTAGACTTACAAAGACAGAATTGAGTTTTATGAACCTAGAACTATGGAAGAAGCGATAAGGAAAGCTAAGTATTGTTATGAGCAAAGAAAAGGAAAACCTAATTATCATAAGACATGGAAGGAAAAGAAGAATGATAATTTTTACCTAAGGAAGAAAGGTTTCAAACCTTCTAACTTCAAGAATCAGCATAAGCAGTCATCCCAAGTTGAGAAGCAGCCAGGTAGAGTGGTGGGAGAAAATCCAAGAGATCCAGAATAGAATAGAGAACCACTCTAATGTTGGAAATGTGGAGGACCCCACATGCATAGGAATTGTCCACTTGAGAATGAGAATGCAAGGCCAGCATACAACATTCAAGAGGCAGAAACAGTGGGTCAAGTAGCAAGGGTTATCCCTAAGATCTATGCAGCACTAGAGGACCACTAGGCGGATCACTAGTCAACTATGGTTGAAGTTGTAGGTAAGATTTTTTAGCAATCTATTTCTATTTTGATTGACCTTGGTTCTACTCACAATTACATTGCTTTTAAAGTAGTGGAGATTTGTGATTTTAAGAAAGTAAATCATAGAAAATCGTGGTTAGTTTAGCTAGACACTGGAACTAAGAGAAAGGTTAGTGAAGTGGTAGAGAAATGCCCATTGGTGATGAATGGATTGGTCACTTGTGTAGATTTGAATGTTCTACCACTTGGTTCCTATGATCTTCTCATTGGAATGGCTCACAACATAAAGCTCGACTGCTACAATAAGACTTTTGAATGCATGGATGAAGAAGGGAACTTAATAGTTGTAAGAGGCATTCCAACGGTGATTTTTGTGAGGCAAATTTCAGTAATGCAGTTGAATATTTTTTGAAGGAAGGGTTTCTAGTTGTATGCAGCTCATATTGTGGACACAACAGAGAATGAAACTCCTAGGTTGGAGGACTTTCATGTGTTGCAGGAATTCAGGGATGTTTTTCCTAATGAGATTCCAGGGATTCCTTGAAAGAGAGAGATTGATTTCACAATTAAGCTTGTTCCAGGAGCAACACCAGTGTCCAATATACCCTACAGAATGAGTACACCAAAAATGATAGAGTTGAAGATGCAGTTGCAAGATTTATTGGAGAAGAATTATATCAGGATGAATGTGTCTCCTTGGGGAGCACCAGTTCTATTTGTGAAGAAGAAAGATGGTACACTCACATTGTGCATTGATTATAGACAACTGAACAAAGTCACTGTGAAGAAAAAATATCCTTTTCCTAGAATTGATGTCCTCTTTGATAAAATGAGAGGAGCAAAGGTATTTTCCAAGATTGACTTGAGGTTTGGTTACTATCAAGTGAGAATCAAGGATGAAGACATTCATAAGACAACCTTCAGAACAAGGTATGCACATTATGAGTTTGTAGTGGTACCATTTGGTCTCACAAATGCACCAGCTACATTTATGTGGCTTATGACTGAGTGTCTTCAGCAGGTATTTGGACAAGTTTGTTCTTGTTTTCCTTGACGACATTCTTATTTATTCTAAGAATGAGGAAGAACATGAAGAGCATTTGAGATTGACATTACCATTACTTAGGGAGCATCAGTTGTATGCAAAGTTGAGCAAGTGTGACTTCTATAAAGATAGAATTTAGTATTTGGGTCACATTATCTCAGAAGAGGGTATATCTATGAACCCTGACAAGATTGAAGCCATTATGAATTGGCCTACTCCAAGAAATGTGACAGATGTAAGATCTTTTATGGGACTTGTAGGATACTATAGGAGATTCATTGAAGGATTCTCCAAGGTTGCACATGTCATCACGTATTTGCAAAGGAAGGAGACAAATTTTGAATGGACATTGAGGTGTGAAGAAAGCTTCCAGTAGTTGAAGAATATTCTCACAAGTGCACCAGTATTGAAAGTTGCAGACCCAAAGAAATATTGTGTGGTGTAATCTGATGCATGCGGTCAAGGACTTGGAGGAGTTCTTATGCAAGACAACCATGTAATATGTTATGAGTCAAGAAAGTTGAAGAAGCATGAGAATAACTATGCCACTCATGATCTTAAACTTGCAGCCATAGTACATCCTCTCAATATGTGGAGGAATTACTTGATGGGTAGAAGATTTGAGCTAAGGATAGACCATCGTGGTCTGAAGTATTTGTTTGATCAGCCTACTCTAAATGCTAGGCAAGCTAGATGGTTGGATTGTTTATGTGAGTTTGATTTTGAAATCAAGAACATAAAGGGAAAAGAGAATAAGGTAGCTGATCCACTTAGTAGGACGTGCAGGAAATTCATGTGCCATCCATTAGTATTTTCCAATTGGAGTTGAGGTAGCAGATTGTTAATCATGTTGCTAAAGATGAATTGTATGCCCAGGTTAAGGACAAGTTGCAGCAGCAAAGCTTTGAATATAAGTATGAGGGATATAAATTAGAAGAAGATGGACTCCTTAATTATAAGAACATAATTTATATTCCAAATGTAGCAGATTTGAGGAGGGTTGTTATGGATAAGATCCATCAAGCTCCATATTCTAGGCACCCAAGATATCAGAAGACAATTGATACAGCTAGAAAGCAATACTTTTGGCTAGGAATGAAAAAGAACATGGCTGAATATATTTCAAGGTGCATGAAATGTCAGTAGGTGAAGGTTGAGCATCAACACCCAACAGGTTTCTTGCATCCTTTGTCAGTTCCAGAATGGAAATTGGAAGTTATTTCCATGGATTTTATTATAGGATTGCCAATGAATTGGAGACAACATGATTCCATCATGGTTGTGGTGGACAAGTTGACAAAGGCAGCACATTTTATATCGGTTAAGTCTATGCATAAGACTGATAACATTGCAAAGATCTTCATGAAGAATATTTTCAAATTGCATGGATTTCCTAAGGCAATAGTCTCTGAGAGATGTCAAGTTCACTTCCAATTTTTGGAAGGGATTATTTACAGATTTGGGTACAAAGTTGAATTTCAGCACTTCCTACCATCCTCGGACTGATGGGTAGACAAAGAGAGTTAACCAGGTGCTTGAAGACATGCTTCACATGTATGTGATGGAAAACCAACCAAGTGGAAAGATTATTTACACTTGGTAGAATTTGCATATAACAATGGACAACGAGCATCCTTGGGGATGAGTCCATATGAAGCTCTGTATGGAAGGAGGTATAGGACACCAGTGACTTGGGATAATCCAGTGAATAGGGTTGTGCTTGGTCCAAAATTTCTCAAGGAGATGGACAAGGAGGTTGTAAAGATTGGGCAGAATATGAAAGCATCCCAGGACAGATAGATTAGCTATCCAGAAAAGCATAGGGTGAACATAGAGTTCAGTGTTGGGGATCATGTTTACCTCAGAGTGAGGGAAAATAAGAGTTCCTTGAAGCTTGGAAGTTGTGCCAAGTTGTCACCTAAATAATGTGGGTTGTTTGAAGTACTTGAAAGAATAGGGCCAGTTGCATATAGAATTGCATTGCCTGCTAGCACTAGGGCTCATAATGTTTTTCATGTTTCTTTGCTTAAGAGATATGTACATGATCCTAACCATGTGATAAATTGGGATGTGATTCAAGTGGAACCCGAGGGAAAATTCCAAATTGAGCCAATGCACATCCTCGACAGGAAGGTCACAATGCTTCAAAACCGACCCATTGTAGGTAAAGGTGCAATGGGAGCACTACAATCCTAAAGAGGCTACATGGGAGCTAGAGGATGCCATGCGATTGGCACATCCATTTTTTCTCAATTTTGCGGAGCACTGAGGGCAGTACCAACGTAGCATTCTTTTTCAATTTTGTGAAGCACTGAGGACAACGCTGTTGAAGGGGGAGGGGAATGTAACACCCCGGTTTTGACGCCATTTGCATTAAATTTATATGATGTAAATATTGTAATTAATCATGGTGTGGAGCTAAAGGAAAAATCCCCACCATTGATTTAGTGTTTTGTGTTTCGACGATCAAAATCGATGCCGATGGTATTTTGTGCTAGATGACACATTATAATTTTGGACATCATATAAATATGCAATTTAATTAAAAACCCACAACCAGATATGTCAATGCAACAAATAATGAGATGGGGGCATGATTTCCTAAGGATAAGGGGGGGGGATGTTTAAACTTGCGCCATTGGGGAAAAGCCATGTGTCAAAATAAAACACCCAAAAACTTATGCCCATTCCCTCATGCATTCATGTTTTCATCTTCCCTCACGTTTTGGGAAGTGGCAGCACATTTTTTTTATCATCCATCCTTCATTCACGTCGAGCTCTCATGAAGCTGAACCTTCCTAGGATTTTATCCTTCATGTTTTTCAGTTTTTCCTCATGGTGCATGCCGAGTCCATCATCTGGCTCTCACCAAAACTTTGTGGTCCATTATGATAATTATGTATTCCATTATGTTCACGCGTATTGTGCATTCATCCTGCTTGTAGAACTGTGTTTTGTTCTAGATTGTTCACCTACTGTTACCATCCTTAGTCGCGCAAAGTTTTGGGGTCTCCTTTGTTTTTTGAGCAAATGAGCAGTGGAGATCACTCGATTTTATGAGAAAGATTGGTCATATGTGGTTTCCTCAGTGTTGTTGTGCAATGGTCTCCTCTGTCATAGAGTGAGTGGAATCTTGTTTTGCTGTGTTGAAATTGTGGTTTGTTGTGTGTGCATATTTTTCCTTGGTCTGAACTGGTTTGGAGTGGAATTGGGTCTAAACTAGCTTTATAAACCTAGTGTAGGAAGGAACCTCACAAATAAATCTAGAGGGGATGGTTTTCTTCTTTGCACACCATAAATAGCACTGGAATGGAAGGCATAGCCTAAGGGAGTGTGTAGTAGAGAAGGGGATGCTTCCTTGCATTGGGTGTGTACATGTTTTAGAATCCAAGCCCTATCTAGTGAAACTGTCCATATATCAGTTGTTGAGCTCACTAGCTTTGCAGTTCAAGCTTTACAACTCCTTTGCATCCTGATAAACCCATTTGTTAGTTGGCTTGGCTGGTCCTTAATGTGAATGTTGGCTTGACTCACTACAGTATGATAAACCCAGCAATGAGATGGCTTGGATGTGTGCTCTGATAAACCCATCTATTAGTTGTCTTTGTTGAGTAGCCTAATAAACCCAAATGTTAGCTGGCTTGGCTGATTAGCCTGATAAACTCAACAGTATATTGGCTTGTTTGTTTGCATCCTCATAAACCCAACTGTGTTGGCTTGGATGTGTTTTGTTGTATCCTTGGCTATCTGTGAGTCTGCTAGTGTTCCTTATTCCTTGTGGGAATCATGCCCAGCTCGAGGGTGGTAGTGCTGCTGAGAGATTGATGAGCGCAATGGCCTATGGTTAGGTGGAACGTTGCTGCGACGTAGCTGGTTACGAGAAAAAATTCTTTCAAGATAAGTATTCTTGTCTATGTTAATCTTTGCAATTGTATTTGCTTAATGAAATGATGAACATGCCTAATGTGTTGAATTGATGAAGTGCTTCCGTTGTATAATTGCAATTGTATGCATCTGTGTATGTTTTATTTCAATGGATTTTTAAATTACGTTATGGGGCTTAGGTTTTTAGATTGGTGATGGCCTGAATGATCAAGTGTGTCCAAGACTCTTGCTAACAGGTTGAATTTCATACATGAAATCTTCATTTCCACAACTTGCAGGATGTGAGATGCAGAAACATCCTTCTTTAAATTCTATTCCCCACAGATTTCCTTCAGTAACTCTTCTTTCCGTAACTTGCAGGATGCGTCTTCACAATTGTTGTAAAGGAAAGTATCCTATGGCTAGCATTGAAGAGGCCATCAACGCACTGGGGTTGAAAGGTGGATGTAAAATGGTTTTGCAAGTAAATACAAGCAAGATTCAGAGATTAGAATGGTTCATACCTTATCCAAATGAAGGTTGATCCAAGCAGCCCTTCAATCCTCTTCTTGCTCCTCTTGCTCCTCTTGCTCCAAGAGACCTGCAAAATGAATTATACCTTCCTCAAACCAACATGACCACATATAAATTAATGATAATCAAAGAAACATGAAATAATAATCTGATTAACATCAAAATCTGATCATAAATAAAGATTCAATCACACATTGAATAATGATTTGGGAAGGAGAAGGACACCACATCTTTATTAATCTTGAAAACAAGTACAAATATACCTTCTCTTCAAGTTCGGCACCTCATGAAACCTTGATCTAGTTTTGTTGCTTCTCTTCTCCAAGGAACTCAGCCTCCAAACTCTGCAACACAAGGAGAATGCTTCTAGGGAAAAGGTGTGGGCAAAGAGAGTCCCAATTCCTCCAGCATAATGATGCAAAGATTCAAGTATCCTCTCATGGACCTCCCTACCTCTATTTATATGCTTTATGAAGAGCTAGGGTTGAAGAAAAAATAGTTACAACTGAAGGAGTCAGTTGCATAACTACCCAAACTACCCGAATTTCAAAATACGTAATTTTTTGACATTTTCAGGAGGTGTACGCAGGTTGCAAAAACAACAGTCACGTACACAAGGAGGTATACATGGGTTGAAATGAATAAAGTAATGTATTTAAGGTGTATGGGACTATTATATATAGAAACTTGCGTACGTACGCAGGTTTCCTTAAGGAAACTTGTGTACACATCAAAGAACTCATTTTTAGGGTATTTCTTGGCATTTTCAAACTTTGGTGTCTTCTGGAAAGGTTTAGCTCATAGAAATACCTTTCCAATGGTGTAGAGATGAGGTCAAATAGATTTGCAAAACTCAAGATATGGGTACTCCAAGTTAGGTGTTTTTTCAATGACTTTCATGAAGTGTCAACATGCAACGAAATTATGGGAAAGTGGTCATAGGCAGAGATGTGTCACTTTTAGCTATAATAGATGCCCCCTAATGTATGAGGTTAGAGGGGAAGATGATAGTTGAAATATATTATAAAGGAAATAGCTAACTATGGAGAGAGCAGAGAACCCAAGATCAAAAGGCTCGAACAAAGGTACCTGAAAGAGAGATAAATATCAGACAAAACTGATCTCTTGGACATACAAGTCCATATAAAAATCATCACCCTAAAGATACAGGCAGATATAACATATTGATAACTGATGAAACTATCATGGTCGCTCAATATGCAAAAAGGCGCCATATCAAATCTAAAGGAGTCATGGACATAGATGAACAAGGTGGATCCATGCTCAACAACTGATCATAGCCACAAAATACAAGGTGGATATATGTCTCAGCAAAACATCATATAAAGTGTGACAAGGTCTTGTGTAGCTTGGGCAATAGAAAAATATGACAATGCTACTATCGGCCCAATCTCTTCAGTCCAAACCACCCAAAAGGTACAAATCCTAACCATGCGAATAAAAGAGTTGAAGTTGAACATGGAGGAAACCGTTTGATTACTGGTCAATAATGAAAACCTTTAACAAATGTGAGGGAAACCATGATTAATGAAAATGGTCCCCAAGGTACCTAGTACATTCTAACAAGTGTGAATACAAGGACTTGAAGTCGAACACTTGAAGAAGACATCGAGTAGGAGACATTAAGGTATTCCCACTACCCAATAGCAAGGGAAATTTCCACTGCTAACTACAATCCCCAAGGTACTGTCATAAAACTCTAAATCTCATTCCCAGAGCAAGATGTGTTGCAGTTGATAGGAAGAGATCCGTTGGAAGGAAGGCATTAAGGAATCCTCCATCATCCAACACGAGGTAAGTCGAAGACTAATTGGATCCAGAATTGGTACTAAATTTCACGACAAGAAACACTGAAGACATGATGTAATGAATTGATACTAGGGAATGGCCGACATAAAAGTTCAAGGAAACTGTAGAATGGTTGACAAAGGTTTAATCCTTAAACAGTGAGAATGACACAAAAGTGACTTAGGCATCTTTTGACACAAAAGGAACCAACGACACAAATCTACAATGTAGGAGACATTGACAGATTCCCCATATAATTGGAAAAGAGACCAAGTGGAGGAGTAAGAAACTCTGAATCAAGATAAGGTCAAAATATTAGGACCCAACTATTGATAGACTCAAAACTAGTGCTTTGTTCAAGGAAACAAGACTTGCTGCCATGATGTAAAATACATGGAAATGAACTTCCCTTCCCCTCTTTCTTGTAAAGGTCTAACGAGTCCAAGAAAGCAAACTTGGGACCATCTTCATTTTTGGCAAGCTCAAAGAAAAGAAAAAAGAATGCTTGATAAAGCAACTGATTCGTGGATTTTACGAGCCCGAACTAGTACATGCTTGATAGTGTTTTCATAGTTTAGAGAGTCTAAAAACTCCAAAGAAGACTCCAAGGGGTGCTTTTTCGTCCAATTTAGTCTCCTGAGGCCAAAAAAGTATAAAACATACCAAAGAAAAACTCTCTTAACTTCCGAAGAAGATAAGGCACACCTTTTTCGTACTTAGTCGGGAAGGTCCGAAAAAGGTTAAATTACCACCTACCCAATGCTCCTTCAAAAGCAGCATATAGCCTGAGTTTTACGAGTGTGAAGGAAGGCAAGATCACTCGAAAAGATCCATTTTATTACGAGAAATGGGGCTTACAACAATAAACTCGATGCTTTATTCTTTAGGGTTTAACAAGCATGACAAAGACATAAAGTACACTTAGAATCTTTTTCATGTTTACGTCCAGAGCACGAAAAAGAGAAAACTAAGCTCATATCGAGGGTTCCTTTTCCGTAAGTTTAGTCCCTCAGGACTGAAAAAGTGATAAACCTATACCTGAGAATACTCTTCTCAATTCCGAAGAAAGGAGAGTGTTCCTTTCTTGTATTATTCCACATTGTCCAAGAAAGTGATAACCTACCACCAATGTGGATTCCCATTCACATGTTCTTAACAAGCCTGAACGGACAAGTTTACTCGGCAGTCAAGTCTATTTTGAGGAGTTAGACCTGGGCCTAAAGAAACTCAATATCTTTCCTGTGAAGTTTTAACAAGTTTGGAAAAGTCGACTCCCGGCCTCCTTACTGTTTTTAATGAGCTCGAAGGAGAGCAAAAAAGAATGCTCTAAATGCAAGGAGACAAGTGCTAGGCGAAAGCGAAACTAGTTCTAGACCTATGCATAATGCAAGGAACATGAGCAGGATAAAGACACTTGGGGAACGCCTCCTCAAGGTAAAAGGTGCCAAGTTGCAAAGGCAAAAAGATACAAAGCTGAGCGACAATGATAATGAAGATGAGGGCTTATACAACGAGCTAAAAGCGTGAAAGCTGGCATCAGGCTCATAAGCATGAGAAGGACACATGAAAATGCAGTTACAGCTTGAACAACAAGACAAAGGCAGTAAACAGTTGTGAATCCAACTAAAAATCCTATCTCCAAGAAACAACAACATCAGAATCATATTTAGAAGAAAATATCTGATGCAGGTCAATTTGGCAGAAACACATGTAACTTTGCTATCTTCCACAAATGAAAAAGTCAAGAAAGAATCAACTGAAGAAGATTCTATAACACCAAGTCTCGAGGGTTTATAATCAGTAAGATCAACCTCAGAAGGAGAGAAAAAGTTAACAAGGGATATAGAGTTTGCAGGAACAAACTCAGTATCACGGGAATTGAAAAATTCATAGGAAAAATCAAACTCATTAGGATCACTGACTTGCTGTTCAAAGGAAGAGTCAAAATACTCAACAAGACCAACAGAAAAAGAAAGATCAAGCTTACTAGGAAAATCAGGTTTAGACTTAGTCACAATTAAACCAACATCCAAAAGAAGGTCAGACTGTATCAAAGACTCTAGGAAGACTTCATCTGAAGGAAGGAGATCATTCGAGATAGGACACGTCTAAACTTTCAAATGGATCCACAAAGTGGAGAGAAAGCTCCATGGTCTATATAGGATGAATTACTTGGTCAACTACTGGGACCAAGTCCCGAGAAGGTAAGCATGAAAATAGAGGCTGCTTCTCAGTAGTAATTGAACGCGAAGGACATGAGGCCACATAGTTCACCTGTGGTGGGGTAGTATCTATAGAAACACTAGGAATCAATAAAGGAAAGACCTGGTCTCTAGTTGGGTCAGGAGATGGATCAAGAAAATCCAACTGATCGATAGTGACAATTTCTTCGCCATGATTAAAGTACAACACATGAAAGAATGTTGACACCATAGCTTGCATGGCATAGACATAATCACATCCAAGGAGCATATTGAAGTCCAAGGGGTATTCTATTACCATGAAGTCAACTAAGACGGTCTTCCCACCCAAAGTAACAGGTGTTTGAGTGAGAATTCCCAAGGCTATACTAGTTCTTCTATCAAATGCCAGTAACTGACTAGATGTCGACATACGGCTGGGAGATCCCATGCCTCGCCAAGAGCAAGCAGACAAGATACTAACTGAGGCTCCTTCATCAAAAATACAATGAGCAATCGTGTATGATTCAACTTTGACCTTTATCTAGAAAGGTGCATTAGAAGGAAGGCACGGCTCAACTAGGCTATCCCAATCAAAGGAAGCAACACGAGAGCTTGGTGGGGGTTGATCCGAAGCGATTTCAGTCCCCCCTTGTTCAGTAAGTTCTGAACTAGCAGTGAAGAAAATGTGACTAGCAGACACTTCACTCTCCAAAGAAAGAGTGGGATTGATCGACAATGAATTCGATTCAACCTCTTCATGAAAGTCACTCTCTGAAAGGAGAGTGGGATTGACCAAAGATGACATTGCTTCAATCACATCAGGATCACTCTCCAAAAGAAGAGTGGGATTGACCAAAGATGATATTTGTTCGACCACTTGATCAACCAAAGGTTGAGTAGGTTGTTGAGAAACTATAGGTTGTTTAGGAGAAGGAAATTCTTGAGTCTCGGACCACACTCTTTGCACCTCTGCGATAGCAGGGCACTGGTGAGTAAGATGATCTCCCTTGCATAAATTACAAGGGAACTTAAGTTCACACTTCGAATGACCAATTTTCTCAACAATGTCAACATTACTAGTAGTGGCTAACTGTAATGGGTAGTCTTTTCAACAGTGTCAACATGAATCGCAGTGGCTGATATATTTTCTTCAGCATGGAACACAGAGGCTGAGAGACTGCCCCCAGCATGACTTGCAGAGGCTGAGAGACTAGATCCAACATGACCTGCAGAGGTTGGATGGGCACCACCAACATGAACAACAAAGGATGAATGGTTAGTATCAACATGCTTTGTAGCAGTTGAGTGTGTGCCCCCAGCATGAAATTCAGAGGATGGGTGGATGGATCCAACATGACTTATAGAGGTTATATGGGGAGGTTCAACTTGAACAACAGAGGTTGAACAGGTGCCCTCAGCATGAACTGCAGAGGCTAAGTTACTGGATCCGACGTGACTTGGAAAGGTTGGAAGGATTCCACCAGCATGATCAATAGAGGCTAGATGGTGAAGATCAACTTGTCTTGCAGAGGTTGATTTCTTAGATCGAACATGACCTGTAGAGGTTGGATAGGTTCCCCCAGCATGAACTTCAGAGGCTAGGTGGTGAGGTTCAACTTGACTTCTAGAGGTTGAACAGGTGCCCCCTTGCTTATGTGCCTTCTTCCTATTCCTCCTTCTTTTACTCCTTTTATACTGTCGGTTATTAGTATCAATACTTTCATTGCATGAGGCAGAAGGAGTACGAGAATCAACTACAGGTGAAGGGGAAGCAGTGCTTTGATGCCCTTGATATAAGGAGCTTACTTGAGAAGCATCAGGAGCATTCATGATGGTTGGAGTGGAAATGTCACATGCCCCAATTTTGTAAAATAATGTTATCTTATTTTGATTTTATTCCAAGACATTATGTTAACTTTAATGCTAAGTGGAAATTGATGACTCAGTAGAGTCAAGGATGTGGAATGTAATTCTTTATATTTAATTTTAAATAAATAAAAGTGGAGACAACAGCTTGGGAGAGCTATTAAAAAGAGTGTTACTGGTCAAGTTGGTGGAGGAGACTAGGTGTAGAGAAAAAAGGCAAGTGGCAACATCCTCAAACACTTCCTATGTTGGAGGTGGCAACCTCCCTACATTTGGGGTCATGATCCCCCAAGAAACTGGGATCAGAGCAGGTGACTCAATTAATGACAACCAACCCAAAAAGACCTAGGAAATCTTAATAAAAAGTACGCAATGCAGAGAGCTGAGGCTACTCATTTAAGGAGAAGAATCATTCAGGTGAATGCACTTCAAGGAATTCATTGGGAAAGGGAAATTTGAAGGAAGGTGTTTGAGGAGTAAACTGCAGGAAGTTGATCTAGTATAGCTTTGCAACTAAAAGATCTTACTGTAGTATGCAGAGTTGGTATTGAGTCTCAGGACTAGTACTTTATTGTTTGCTCCACCTAGTTCTAGCCAAGGAGACTAGAACAGGCTTGGGGGTCCTGAGAAGTCATTGTTTGAGTGCTCTCTAGGAGCTGGTAGGGAGGAACGACCTCCCATTGCTGTTGTCATCCAGCTTTAAAAATAGGTTCCATTATCTTTTAATTTTTGTGTTACAGTTTATATCTGTGTGTGAGAAATTATATGTTATGTTGTAAATTATAAAGTTGAAATATCTTAGTTGTTTCAAGGCTAAATCTATACTGTGATGAAGGATAAATCCTACCTGTGATTTTCCCCATCTGGAGTAATCCAGATTGTACTCTAGCACAGGTAGTGTGTTAGAATAAATGAAGTATGATAGGAATATGAATGAATCGAATTTTTATGATTTTCTGAGTATTGAATGTTATCTTTCAGTAGATAGTTATTATTATTACAGAAAGATTAGTAATCTGTTCGTAGAGTTATTGGTAGAACTAGGCTGAATACCTAAAATATCAGAGACGAAACAGGAACCATCTTACTTACTTTAACAATAGTATGTCTAAGCATAAAACTCATTCTTCTATACCACATTTGTTTCTATAAACTGCAAATTTATATTGAAGTAGAAGAACTAGTATTATCAGTTGAAAGTTATCATTTATGTTAAGAAAAGATGTAAAAATAATATAGATAGTTTATCTTTTTCCTTTAGTAATAACCAATCTTCTTGCATCTATCTGAACTATAGTTAAGAATATGATAAATGTTACAGTATTCTTTTCTTAGCTTTAATAACTAAAGGACAATAGTAACTTGAGTTTAAGTTAATATTAATAAGAAACTATCCTTATACATTTACACATAGTATAAATGTAAAGAATACTGACAAGAAGAAAGTTCTTATATTCTTTCAGTAAGTCTACATAAACAATTGTATTAAATAACACAAATATTACAGACTGTTCTCAGTCGTAATTATTATACAAATAAATACCAACATAAATTAAGAAAAGATATTATACATAGATAATAATATTATAAATACAAATAATATTGTTATTATCATTAAACAATGATGTTTATAAACCATTAATTCATAAAAACAAACCAAAGAAAACTGTGTAACAACAATCAAATTTACAAGATAATAACATAGGACATAATACTCTATAAAAATTAAAAAGGGAATAAACCCTAGCTCATATACTGAGCGTAATCTATAAGAATTTATAAATGCTGTAGTAACTTAGGTTACACATAGGGTAGTTCTTTTAAAACTATTAACTAAAAATGTTATGCACAAAAATAAACTAAAATACTGATTAACTTGTATAAATGTATTTATAAGAGAAACAGTTCTTATGTTTTGATAACATCATACATCTATAGAAATAAATGTCAGAGTTAAAACCCTTAAAACTATTACATTTACAAGTAACAAAATATTAAACCAATTTTACATCAAATGTATAACCATTAATAACCAGTTTAATAACTTACTCATAGTCCTTTAAGGACAAATAGATTTAAAACAGAGAAACAATATAAATATTATAACAAGAATAGTATAAATCAAAACAAGGGTTTTTACAGGTCAAACCCTAACCCATGACTTACATCAAAACAAGCAAGATTTAAGTTGCGGCTGTAAGTACCAGCCTTAAAATTTTAATTATAAAACCCTTACATTACACATAACGAAGGGTAAAAACTTCATTATATATAGGAAGGGTAAAAACCCTAGAATTACACAGAGTATAGTATAAACTCCCGTCAACCAAAACGAGTTTACAATTGTACTGCCATTACAAAATTTACGAACTTAAACCCGACTGTGAAGCCAAAGCTTCGATTATGTACAGTGCACAATACAAATTAAGTCTACCCTAACAAGGGTTTGGATTTAAGTATTTCCACAACAACCTGTAAAAAAATTAAAAACAATAACATAACTCGCGACGAGACGAGAGAGGGTTCCCAAAACCCTGGGCGAGTCCAATGACCACCCTAACACTAACAGAGTGAGAATCCATAATTCGGACCACAGGGCTTACCCTAGTTTGAACCACGAGCCACGGCCTTTGTAAGGGCTGTCTTTTATTCTTTGATTTAAGCCTCACAGCAGCGAGCACCTGCAGCAAACATCAAACCACTGTCACTGAAACAAGTTACTTGTTAAAGATTGAAAACAATCTTTATATACTTGCAGTAAGTAAAAGCAATTCCAATATGATAATCACCTGTCAATGGGAGCACAATGAATAGCTTCATGAAGCACTGTCACCTACAGGCGGTGCAATTGAAAACCCAAACAACCCTCAAGAATCTCACACAATGGCGAGCCACAAGAACAAGAGAAGGAAAACGAAGTAACCATTAAGCTACACAGGAAATGGATGAAAGGTTTGACAGGCAGCGAGCCAAGGGTAGCAGAAAGACAACTCCACTTGTTGTAGAGAAGGAACCAACTACTACAAATGGCATTCAAAACCACAAACCAGAGGATAGAAGCAGCACGGAGTCAAGGCACAAGGCAACTGTAACCAGGAGAAACGACGGCTGCCATGGGAGACAAGCCAAGCAACCCTAGAGCCAGCGTAAACTGCGGGACAAAAATGATATTGGTTAGGGTTCCATAGCATTATATATTTTCCAGGCGTGGACAGAAATCAACCACGTAGCAAATAAATTTATCCATGTAGTGAGGGTCATGTCTCATAGTTCCTACGTGGAAACAATACTCCAATTATTGTTCATTGAAGCATGGATTAAAATTATTGTCAACCCAAATAATTCACAATCCAATCGTTAATCATTTCGCACAATGTCTTATGTTAGCATAATGACAAGATTATCAGCGTGGGGGTTACGTTGACCAAGCTATTAGTGTCAATTATAAATCTTAGTTTAAATCCCGATTTGGATCATGCATTAATCCCTATCAACCAATAACATTATATTGTTATATAATAACATCACCATAATGATATATTTGGTTGCATAACTATTCTCTAAACATCGTTTTGATAAGATAGAAATCATTTAATTTATGTCTTGTGTATAGATAAGGTCAAAGTTTAAGTCTTTGATATAGATATAAAAGAGTTCATGCTAACTATTAAATGACTATAGTTTCTCTAGTAGCGAAGATCAACTATAGTTATGCATAGTAAACCTTTTGCATTAAGAATATTACAAGTCTAAACTTTATAAATAGCACCTTGAAATAATGCAAAGGAATATAAAGACTAGATTAGAATACGTTATAATAACAAACTATTGGTAGATTGAATGTGTATTGAACAAATATATTATGCATATCTATGAAATTTACTTGAACTGATAACTCAAGTAGCATCAAAGTTTTGAAGTAGTACAAAGCTGAAGGTAAGAATATTATTACAAAATTCGGTTGCATAGTTAAGCAACAATACTTTGATAGAGCTTGGAGTATAACTCAACTTGGTTTTATTCTCGTTCAGAATGTCTAGTGGACAGTAAGGTAATTATAGAAGTAAACCTGATAATCGGAATAGGAATGACCCTATTGAATCCAAAAGTTACTAGAACCACAAAGTTAGACTTGGAATTAAAATGGAGGTAACCATGAGCTCACATAGAAGGGCATGATGGTTGTAGTTTTACAATTGAAGGTTTTTACTGTCCAAAAGATATCAGACTGTAAGTTATCTTGTAGAAACAAAATGAGGGTCAATAAATACACAGGAAAGATAAGATACTATAGCATAAATACTGGCAATAACAATGTTTATAAATATTACAAATTACTTAGACTAAAGTAGAAATACTTGTAATTGAGATTCTAATGTTTAGAGTCGCAAACATGTTGTACTGTCGTTACTTACTTCTAAACTTGTTTACTTGAAAAAATGATGAAAACCAAATGGTTTTACCTTACAGGAGTTGTCTAGAGTTTAGCAGCTTATTTTACTAAGCTTTTTAAATTGCAAACAAAATACTGCTGACACTAAAAGATCTTTTAAAATATACTTGATCGATCATAGCTGTAAACCTGTAAGAAACAGTATTCATCTACATTAGCACGATTGATAAGTAAGCCTTGGATTCAAAAGTAGATTCCACCTACTTGACATAAAAGAACTAATCAGTAAAGTGAAGCAAACAACACACAAAAAGATTTTATTCTTGTTACGAAAAATAAACTGTTAAGTTATTAACTTAGAATTTAGTGAAACTAATTACTTAACTGTTTATTTTATGCCAACTGTTAGCTGATAGTAAACTGCAGGTTTTAGCATTTATTGTTATCTCGAAATTTTAAATTTTTGTGAAAATTTGGGGTTTTGACATGTCACGTATCAGAGCACAAGGTTCAAACAATAGGCCTTGATGCAGCCCAACTAGCTTTCATAAAACAATAAATTTAAGTATTATGCTAATGTATTTAATTTTTAAAATGTTATTCCACAGAGAATTGTCTTTTTCTGAAGTTTAACAGGAAGGTATGCAAAGGCTGGAAGAGTATGCACAGGAGGAGTCTCCAGCTACAGAAGCAGGAAATTTACCCAGAGATCCTATACCAAAGGATTTAACTACAAATTCCTTAGAGCTATTACAGACTGTAAAAGATTTGAAAACTGAAATGAAGTCTGTAAAGAGAGAGAATGAAAGGATTCTGAGGGCTCAAGAAGAGCTGAATCAGATCCTAATAGAAAATTTTAAAACTGAGGGTAGGGGTAGAAGGGCAGAATTTGAAGATGCCAGTCATCAACGAAAATTTGAAAAGATGAAGCATACAAAAACTAGAAGTAGTTCATCGTCTGAAATGTTTGGTGAATGACAAAATTACCATACTACTAGTGACAATAGTGATGATGATCTATATGTCAAGAAGAGGAAATACAAACTTTATGAGGAAATTTCAAGGGAATTCAAAAAGATAAAACCACCAAATTTTAATGGAGATACTGAGAAGGGTGAGGAAGCTGAGTCCTGGTTGTTCGGGATGAAGAAGTACTTCCAAATATATAATTATTCTAACCAGTTAAAGGCTAGGATGGCTATATATAACCTTTCATGAAAGGATGATATTTGGTGGCAAGACTTGAAGAGAGTTAAGGGTATAAAAGAGAAAGAAGTTAACTGGAGTACCTTTAAGCGGTATTTTAAAAAGAAATTCCTATCTGAGCAGTATTACAAGGAAAGAGCTAAAGAGTTTTATGAACTGAAGTTAGGTTCAATGACAATGAAGGATTTGAATAGCAAGTTCTTAAGTCTACTTAGGTATGTACCCTACCTTGTAGATGAGAAACCAAAAGTACAGTGATTCCTTAGCTGTCTACCGTATCATATTAAAGATAGAATTGAATATGATAACCCAAAGACTTTGGAGGAAGCTATGAGGAAGGCTAACTTTTGTTTTGAGTAGAATCAGAAAAAAAAAAGCTTGGCCAACTGGAAGGATAAGAAAAATAATAATCAGTCTGAATCTAAGAAGAAGGATTTTGTGCCTAACAGAAATTTTAAGAACAATAAGGCCAAAAAATTTTCTAATAACAAGATTTTCCAAGGAAATAGGAATAGTACACCCAGCAATCAAAACAATTTTAAGGGTAAGGAAGCTACAAATAATCATGGAAACTTTACCAAGAGTTTTGAGCGTAAAGAGCCTGTCAAGTGTTGGGAATTTAATGGCCCACACTACGCTTCAGTCTGTCCAAACCAGAAGAAGACTATTAGAAACATTCATACTATATAGGAAGAGATGACCATTGGGGAACTAGCAAGGAGTATGCCCAGAATCAATGCAACCTTGGAGAACCAACAAGCTGAATATCAGACTTCCATGGTGGAAGTAGAAGGTATGATTAATCAGACCCCTATAACTATTATAATTGATCCAAGAGGTAGTCTCAGTTATATTGCACCTCAGATAGTGGAAAAATGTAAGTTATCTGTTGATAAGTTTGAGAATTCATGGTTAGTTCAGTTAGCCACCGGGGCTAAAAGAAAAGTAACTTGTTTTGTGAAAGAATGTGCTTTACTTATGGATAAATTTGAAACTGTTGTTAAACTTAATGTTTTTCCACTTGGCTCATATGATTTGTTGATTGGTATGGATTGGTTAGAACAACATAGAGTAATTTTAAACTGTTACGATAAAACTTTCACATGCTGAAATAGTGATGAACAACCAGTAAATGTTAAGGGTATTCTTAGAAAAACTATGGTGAGGCAGATTTCTACTTTACAACTTAAAAGAGCTGTTAGAAAAGGATGTAAAGCTTACGTAGTAACAATTACAGATGAGGAAAGTAAAATTAAAATAGATAAGTTAAAAGTAGAAGACATCCCAGTTTTAAAAGAATATGTTGATGTATTCCCAGAAGAAATTCTCGGATTACCTCCGAAAAGGGAATTAGATTTCACCATTGAGTTGGTACTGGGTGCAGTACCTAGGTCAAAGGCCCCTTATTGAATGAACATATTAGAACTTAATGAATTAAAATCACAATTAAAAGAGTTAATTGATAAAAAGTATATTCGACCAAGTGTGTCTCCTTGGGGGGCACCTGTCATCTTCATTAAGAAGAAAGACGGAACTATGCGACTATGCATAGACTACCGTCAGCTAAACAAGATGACTATCAAAAATTGGTATCCGTTGCCCCACATAAATGATTTGTTTGATCAACTACATGGAGCCACGGTGTTTTCGAAAATAGATTTAAGGTCTGGATATCATCAAGTAAGGATTAAAGATGAGGACATCTTCAAGACAACCTTTAGAACAAGATATGGTCATTACAAATTTGTCGTAATTCCATTCAGGATTACTAACGCCTCAGCTGTCTTCATGTGTTTAATGAACAACATAATGCATAAGTATTTAGATAAGTTTGTGGTCATGTTTATCGACGACATTCTAATCTATTCAAAAACTGAAGAAGAACATAAAGAACATCTAAAAATTATTTTGCAAGAGTTGCGAGAACATCAACTCTTCGCAAAGTTTAATAAGTGTGACTTCTTCAAGGATAAGATTCAGTATTTAGGTCAGGTAGTGACCAAGGAAGAAATTTCTGTAGATCCTGAAAAGATACGGGCAATTGAAGATTGGTTGGTTCCTAAAGATGTGACAGATGTTAGATCTTTCATGGGCATTACTGGTTACTATTGGAGATTCATTGAAGGCTTTTCGAGGATAGCAAATCCGATAACTTCCTTGCAAAAGAAAGGAAAAAAGTTTGACTGGAACCAGAAATGTGAAGAAAGCTTTAGGAAGTTAAAAACTTTATTTACGAGTGCACCTATTTTAATAATAACATATCCTAATAAAGAGTTTGTAGTATGCACTGATGCCTGTAATGAAGGCTTAGGTGGTGTTCTGACTCAAGAAGGGCATGTTATTGCCTATGAATCTAGAAAGTTAAAAGTTCACAAAAAGAATTACACAACATATGATCTGGAACTAGCAGCTGTAATACATGCCTTAAAGATGTGGTGACATCACCTAATTGGCATAAAATTTGTTTTAATGACTGATAATAAAGGATTGAAATATCTTTTAGATCAGCCTAATTTAAATTCTAGACAAGCTAGGTGGTTAGCTTTCTTAAGCGAGTATGATTTTGAAATCCAGCATATAAAAGGTAAAGAAAATAAAGTTGCTGATGCACTAAGTAGGAACGCAAGGCTGAATTTTGCAAAAGCAATCAGCACTTATGTTTCAGACTTAGATGAACAGCTTAAAGAAGGAGTAAAACAAGATGAAATTTATCAGAAATTGCAAGCTAAAGCTAAGGAAAACCCCAACAGAAAACTTAATAAAAGGTTATAGTTTAAATGAAAAAGAATTTTTACTGTATAAAGATAAACTGTATGTACCTAAAGTACCTAAGGTCAAGCTGTTAATTCTGGATGAAATCCATAAAACACCATATTTAGGTCATCTAGGTTATCAAAAGACTATAACCATGCTAAGAAAAGAGTATTTTTGGCCAAATATGAAAAATGAAGTAGCTGAATATATTGCAAGGTGTTTAGAATGTCAATAGGTAAAAACCGAACACCAACACCCAGCTGGTTTGCTACAGCCTTTAGCTATCCCTAGCTGGAAATGGGAAGTGATCAGTCTAGATTTTATTACCGGACTGCCTAGAAATCAAAATCAGAATGATTCTATTATGGTAGTGGTTGATAAGTTAAGCAAGGCAGCTCATTTTATACCTGTTAAAACTACTTGCAAGGTTGCCAATATAGCTGATATTTTTCTAAAGTAGATTTTTCGATTACATGGAGTACCAAAAGTCATAATCTCAAATAGAGATCCTAAGTTTACAGGAAACTTTGGAAGTCCTTGTTTAAAGGATTAAATACAACATTGAATTTTAGTACTTCTTTCCATCCTCAAACAGATGGACAAACTAAAAGGGTAAACCAGGTACTGGAATATTTATTAAGAATGCATGTGAAAGATCAACCAGGTAAGTGGGAGGACTATTTACATCTAGTAGAATTTGCGTATAATAATAATTATTAGACAACAGCTAGATTCAGTCCATTTGAAATTTTATACGGACGAAAATGTAATACTCCTATTTCTTGGAGTAATCCAGTAGATAGATTGGTATTGGGTCCAGAATTGTTGAAAGAAATGGAAGAAATTGTGAAACAAGTGCAGGGAAATCTAAAAGTGGCACATGATCGGCAGAAAAGTCAAGCAGGCTTGAAAAGAACTCCAAAGGAGTTTTAGGTAGGTGAACATGTGTTCATCAAGGTAAGGCCCAAAAATAGCTCTCTAAGACCGGGGAGTTGTGCAAAATTGGCACCTCGTTACTGTGGCCCATTTGAAATTCTGTCTAGGATTGGTTAAGTAGCTTATCAATTAGCATTACCACCTAACTTAAGAGTACATAATGTTTTTCACATTTCCGTTTTAAAGAAATATGTTCATGATGCTACTCATGTTGTTAATTGGAATGTTGTACAGGTGGAACCAAAAGGAGAATTTTTGGTGGAACCAGACTGTATCCTCGGGAGGAGAGAAATTGCACTTCGGAACCGCACCATTGGACAGGTGAAGGTGCAATGGAAGCACCTTAGTCCTGAATAAGCCATTGGGGAATTGGAAAGTAAAATGCGAGATGCATATCCAATTCTGTTCTAGGGGATTTCGGAGGATGAAGAATAAACAACATCGAGGATGATGTTATATTCTAAGGGGGTATGTATGTCACATGCCCCCATTTTGTAAAATAATGTTATCTTATTTTGATTTTATTCCAAGACATTATGTTAAATTTAATGCTAAGTGGAGACTGATGACTCAGTAGAGTCAACGATGTGGAATGAAATTATGAATATTTAATTTTAAATAAATAAAAGTGAAGACAACAGGTTGGGAGAGCTGTTAAAAAGAGTGTTACTGGTCAAGTTGGTGGAGGAAACTAGGTGGAGATAAAACATACAAGTGGCAGCATCCTCAAACACTTCCTATGTTGCAGGTGGCAACCTCCCTACATTTGGGGTCATGATCCCCCAAGAAAGTGGGATCAGAGCAGGTGGCTCAATTAATGACAACCAACCAAAAAAGAGCTAGGCAATCTTAATAAAAAGTACCCAATGCAGAGAGCTAAGGCTGCTCATTCTAGGAGAAGAATAATTCAGGTGAATGCACTTCAAGAAATTCATTGGGAAAGGAAAATTTGAGGGAAGGTGTTTGAGGGGTAAACTGCAGGAAATTGATTTAGTACAGCTTTGCAGCTCAAAGATCTTACTATAGTATGCAGAATTGGTATTGAGTCTCAGGACTAGTACTTTGTTGTTTGCTCCACCTAGTTCTAGCCAAGGAGACCAGAACAGGCTCGGGGGTCCCGAGAAGTCATTGTTTGAGCGCTCTCCAGGAGTTGGTAGGGAGGAACAACCTCCCATTGCTGTTGTCATCCAGCTTTAAAGACATGTTCCATTATCTTTTAATTTTTGTGTTATAGTTTATATCTATGTGTGAGAAATTAATGAGTAATTATATGTTATGTTGTAAATTGTGAAGTTGAAATCTCTTAGTTGTTTCAAGGCTAAATGTGTACTGTGATGAAGGATAAATCCTACCTTTGTTTTTCCCCATCTGGAGTAATCCAGATCGTACTCTAGCACAGGTAGTGTGTTAGAATAAATGAAGTATGATAGGAATATGAATGAATCGAATATTTATGATTTTCTGAGTATTGAATGTTATCTTTTAGTATATACTTATTATTATTACAGAAAGATTAGTAATATGTCCATAAATCTATTGGTAGAACTAGGCTGAATACCTAAAATATCAGAGATGAAACAGGAACCATCTTACTTACTAACAATAGTATGTCTAATCATAAAACTCATTCTTCTATACCACATCTATTTCCATAAACTACAAATTTATATTGAAGTAGAAGAACTAGTATTATCAGTTGAAAGTTATCATTTATGTTAAGAAAAGATGTAAAAATAATGCAGATAGTTTATCTTTTTCCTTTAGTAATAACCAATCTTCCTGCATCTATCTGAACTATAGTTAAGAATATGATAAATGTTACAGTATTCTTTTCTTAGCTTTAATAACTAAAGGACAGTAGTAACTTAGGTTTAAGTTAATATTAATAAGAAACTATCCTTATACATTTACAGACAGTATAAATGTAAAGAATACTGACATGAAGAAAGTTCTTATATTCTTTTAGTAAGTCTACAAAAACAATTGTATTAAATAACAAAAATATTACAGACTGTTCTCACGACGTAATTATTATACAAATAAATACCAACATAACTTAAGAAGAGATATTATACATAGATAATAATATTATAAATAGAAATAATATTATTATTATCATTAAACAATGATGTTTATAAACCATTAATTCATAAAAACATACTGAAGAAAACTGTGTAACGGTAATCAAATTTACAAGATAATAACACAGGACATAATACTCTATAAAAATTAAAAAGGGAATAAACCCTAGCTCATATACTGAGCATAATCTATAAGAATTTCTAAATACTGTAGTAACTAAGGGTAAACATAGGGTAGTTCTTTTAAAACTATTAACTAAAAATGTTATGCACAAAAATAAACTACAATACTTACTAACTTGTATAAATGTATTTATAATAGAAACAGTGTTTTTCTTTTGATAACAGCATAAATCTATAGAAATAAATGTCAGGGTTAAAACCCTTAAAACTATTACATATAGAAGTAACAAAATATTAAACCAATTTTACATCAAATGTATAACCATTAATAACCAGTTTAATAACCTACTCAGAGTCCTTTAAGGACAAATAGATTTAAAACAGAGAAACAATATAATTATTATAACAAGAATAGTATAAATCAAAACAAGGGTTTTGACATGTCAAACCCTAACCCACGACTTCCATCAAAACAAGCAAGATTTAAGTTACGGCTATAAGTATCAGCCTTAAAATTTTAACTATAAAACCCTTAGAAAGTACTCAACTGAGTTTAAAACTTCATTATATATAGGAAGGGTAAAAACCCTGGAATTACATAGAGTATAGTATAAAATCTCGTCAACCAAAACGAGTTTATAACTATACTGCCATTACAAAATTTACAAACTTAAACCCGACTATGAAGACAAAGCTTTGGCTATGTACAGTGCACAATACAAATTAAGTCTACCCTAACAAGGGTTTGGATTTAAGTATTTCCACAACAGCCTGTAAAAACATTAAAAACAAAAACATAACTCGTGATGAGATGAGAGAGGGTTCCCAAAACCTTGGGCGAGTCCAACGACCACCCTAACACTAACAGAGTGAGAATCCATCATTCAAACCATGGGACTTACCCGAGTTTGAACCATGAGCCACGGCATTTGCAAGGGGTTGTGTTTTCTTCTTTGATTCAAGCTTCACAATGGCGAGCACCTGCAGCAAACATCAAACCACTGTCAGCGAAACAAGTTACTTGTTAAAGCTTGAAAACGATATTTATATACTTGCAGTAAGTAAAAGAAATTCCAATATGATAATCACCTGTCAATGGGAGCGCAATGAACAGCTTCACGAAGCACTGTCACCTACAGGCGGTGCAGTTGAAAACCCAAACAGCCCTCAAGAATCTCACACAATGGCGAGCCATGAGAACAAGAGAAGGAAAATGAAGTAACCATTAAGCTACATAGGCAATGGATGAAAGGTTTGACAGGAAGCGAGGCAATGGTAGCAGAAAGACAACTCCACTTGTTGCAGAGAAGGAACCAGCCACTACAAATGGCATTCAAAACCACAAACTGGAAGATTGAAGCAGCATAGAGTCAAGGCACAAGGCAAATGTAACCATGAGAAACGATGGCTGCCATGAGAGACAAGCCATGCAACCCTAGAGCCAGCATAAACTGCGGGACAAAAATGATATTGGTTAGGGTTCCATAGCATTATATATTTTCCAGGCTTAGATAGAAATCAACCATGTAGCAAATAAATTTATCCATGCAACAAGGGTCATGTCGTATAGTTCCTGTGTGGAAACAATACTCCAATTATTGTTCATTGAAGCGTGGAGTAACCTTATTGTCAACCCAAATAATTCACAATCAAATCGTTAATCATTTTGCACAATGTCTTATGTTAGCATAATGATAAGATTATCAGCGTGGTGGTTACGTTGACCAAGCTATTAGTGTCAATTATAAATCTTAGTTTAAAGCCCGAATTGGATCATGCATTAATCCCTATCAACCAATAACATTATATTGTTATATAATAACATCACCATAATGATATATTTGGTTGCATAACTATTCTCTAAACATCGTTTTGATAAGATAGAAATCATTTAATTTATGTCTTGTGTATAGATAAGGTCAAAGTTTAAGTCTTTGATATAGATATAAAAGAGTTCATGCTAGCTATTAAATGACTATAGTTTCTCTAGTAGCAAAGATCAACTATAGCTTATGCATAGTAAACCTTTTGCATTAAGAATATTACAACCTTTTGCATTAAGAATATTACAAGTCTAAACTTTATAAATAGCACCTTGTAATAATGCAAAGGAATATAAAGACTAGATTAAAATACATTATAATAACAAACTATTGGTAGATTGAATGTCTATTGAACAAATAGATTATGCATATCTATGAAATTTACTTGAACTGATAACTCAAATAGCATCAAAGTTTTGAAGTAGTACAAAGCTGAAGGTAAGAATATTATTACAAAATTCCATTGCATAGTTAAGCAACAATACTTTGATAGAGCTTGGAGTATAAGTCAACTTGGTTTTATTCTTGTTCAGAATGTCTAGTGGACAGTAAGGTAATTATAGAAGTAAACCTGATAACCAGAATAGGAATGATCCTATTGAATCCAAAAGTTACTAGAACCACCAAGTTAGACTTGGAATTAAAATGGAGGTAACCATGAGCTCACATAGAAGGGCATGATGGTTGTAGTTTTACAATCGAAGGTTTTTACTGTCCAAAAGATATCAGGTTGTAAGTTATCTTGTAGAAACAAAATGAGGGTAAATAAATACACAAGCGAGATAAGATACTATTGCATAAATACTGACAATAACAATGTCTATAAATATTACAAATTACTTAGACTAAAGTAGAAATACTTGTAACTGAGATTCTAATGTTTAGATTCACAAACATGTTGTACTGTCATTACTTACTTCCAAACTTGTTTACTAGAAAAACTGATGAAAACCAAATGTTTTTACCTTACAGGAGCTGTCTAGAGTTTAGTAGCTTATTATACTAAGCTTTTTAAATTGCAAAAAAAATACTGCTGACACTAAAAGATATTTTAAAATATACTCGATCGATCATACCTATAAACCTAGAAGTGTTAGAATAATCAACCCATAGTTAGCTACCTTAGACATTAATTAATCCATTTTTGTCTGATTTGCCTAGTTTCTATGTCCCACCTTATGCAAGTTGTCATCTACACATCCATAGTGGTCAAACTTGCTAATTTTGACTCATGGAGCTCTTGGAAAACCTCATGGAATCAAATCTGCTTTATTCCTGGCCTTCCTAGCGCCCTTCTGCTTTTTCTGCTTTATTGCCTGCTTTTTCAGTGCTTTAAGGCAATTGGGAAAGTTTGACTAGGTGAGGTTAACTTGTTTTTTGTCCTACACATCCTCCACTCTTTTCTCCTATGAAAAGCATGCATGAGTTGTCCTTCCATTACCTTTTAGCTCCCCTAAGTGATTTTTCCAATTCGTTAGCTCCTTGACAATTTTGGAAACTGCTTTATGCACCTATGGGGGATTTGCTTAGTTTTAGTAAGCCTGCTTTTGACTAGATTCGAATTGACTCCTCATGCATTCAAATCCCTTATGTAAATATTTATTGTGGTAGTCTATGACTTCACAGGGTTGGCTATTGTACACTAATTTAATACAGTTTAGTGTTTAGCTCCATATTCAGTCTCTTTTGTGAGTAATTTTGCATGTACAATTGATAATTGTTGTGAGTGAAATTGTTCTATCACTGGGTTCAATTCCCACATGGTATCAGAGACTTTGTAGATCAAATTCTCTCCTTCAAATTTGTTTTGCAGGTTCGACATCATTGACTGGGAGCATTTTACAGACTGCCGGGACAATTTCTGAGCTATGGATCAATCTCAAAAGATCATCTTGACTCCATTTAACTTCTTTGAATGGAAAGCAGAGATGGAGATACTGTTGAGAGCGAAAGGCCTCTACAAAGTGACTATGGAAACAAAATCAGAGTCCAATGCAGCTGCAGAGAAGATAAAATGGCACAATAGGAGGGATGAGGCCTATGGTCTCTTGTGTCTGAGCATATCCAGAGACCTCCTTTTCCATCTTGATGGATTGAAATCACCACATGAAGTATGGGAGAAGCTTGTTGATCATTTTGGAAAGACAGATGAGATGAGGGGACATCAAATCAAAAATGAACTGATCTCCCTGAGTCCCAGTAGCTTTGAATCCCTGCAACTCTATTTCTCCAAGTTCAAAGCACTTGTTTTGCAGCTAAAACAATGTGGGATTGAAAAGAAGGATGATCAGCTGGTCTTGGCCATACTCTTGAATCTTGGCCTTGACTATTCAATGTTTGTTTAGACATTCTATGCCACAAAGTTGACAGCTCTAACCTGGAAGATGCCTAGCCTTACAAATTTCATGGAATCTCTCACACAAGAACAAGACAAATTGGTGATGATGGGCACCATCAAACCATCCAAATACCAAGCTCTGGTTGTTGGAGATTCGAGGGTGGATTCAAAAAGAAAAAATAAAGCTAAAAAGCCACCTGAGAAAAAGAGAGACAAGAACAAGTCTCCGGAGGAGCCTCAAGGTTCCAAGAAGAACCACCAGAAGAAGAAAAACAAAGGAGAAATGAGCAAGTGCACATATGGAAGTAAGGGAAATCATACTGAGAGCTCCTGCATGAAGAAGAAAATAGACATGCTGAACCAACTCTTGGAGAAGAATGGCATCTCCCTTCCAGACAGCTCAAAGAAGAGGGAAGGAGGATCAAGTTTACATGACAGAGAGAGAGTTCATACATTGGTTGTTGGCACATCAAGCTCACCTAGTTTCATCATTAATTCTGGAGCTTCAAGACATATGGTTTCGACCAACGAGTCATTCACCTCACTTGACATGTCGAAAGGTCCACCAATAGTACTGGGAGATGACTCTCTCACTAAAAGTTTGGGCAAAGGGACGATTTATCTTGATCATGGTAAGTTCAGCAATGTGTTGTATGTTCCAGGTCTTGCCTCTAACCTCTTATCAGTGTATCAGATGACCCACACTGGGTCTCCAAAGGTGCTCATATTCTCCCCTGATGAATTTGATATCATAGAGATCTCAAGTGGTAAATTTATTGCAAAAGGATTTGCAAATCATACTTCAAAGGTATACATGTTCTCACACTTCCTACCCTACTCAAACCCCTCTACTCTTCTGATTCACGCTAATGAGGCAAGCAAGATTTGGCATGAAATATTTGGCCACCTAAATTACAAGTATATTTCTGATCTTAGTGAAAAAGAGATGGTCATAGGGTTACCCAAGATAAAATTTTCCAAAGGAGTCTGCCAAGGTTGCATCCTAGGAAAACACCTAGAGCATAAATTTGAGAGAGCTAGTCATGAGAGAACCTCTACACCTCTTGAGTTGATCCACAGTGATGTTGCTGGCCTATTCCATCATATGTCCATGAGTCAGGCCAAATATGCATTGACTTTCATAGATGACTTTTCCAGGTATTGTTGGGTTTACTTCCTGAAACACAAGTCTGAAGTTTTTGGCCTCTTCAAAGTCTTTAAGGCTTTGGTTGAAAACCAGTCTGGGAGGAAACTCAAGGTCCTCAGATCTGACAATGGTGGTGAGTATGTCAAGTCTAAGTTTATTCAATATTGTGCAGATGCAGGTATTCAGATGCAGCATTCTATCCCTTACACACCACAGCAGAATGGTGTTGCAGAGAGGAAGAACAGATCACTGAAAGAGATGGCAACATGCATGATGGACGCTAAGAATTTGCCACCAAAGTACTGGGCCAAAGCTATAAACTGTGCAGCCTATATCCATAATAGGGTGCCTCATAAACAGCTTGATGGTATGACTCCTTTCGAAGCGTGGAGTGGGCACAAGCCAGATGTGACCCATTTCAGTATTTTTGGCTCAAGGGCTTGGGCTAGAATTCCAACAGAAAAGAGGAAGGATTTGCAGCCCAAAAGCCAAGAGTGTCTATTTGTTGGGTACTCTGAATATTCAAAAGGGTACAAGCTGATCAATTTGAGCACAAACAAAGCCTTCATTGAAATGTGTGTTCAGTTTCAAGAAGAACCCCTAGCAGCAGTGGAAGTTGGAGAAGCCTCTTCACCACCAAAACCTCTAAATGTAAGTGAAGAGATAGTTGAACATGCTGATTCTAATATGTCTGATAGTGATGAGTTTATTGCATATCCTAACAGCCCTACAAGGCAAAAGTGGGCAGCCAATACCATTCATGCAGCTGGAGAGCTAGCTGGAAATCCTAATGACCCTAGGAGGACTAGATCTCAATTTGAGATTGCTCTGTGCATGAAGGATCCTATGTTTGCTGAGAAATGCTATCTGATGGTGGAATCAGATCCTTAGACATATGAAGATGCAGCAGGAGATCCAAGATGGCAAGCAACCATGAAGGAAGAGTTCAGCTCACTCCAGAAGAGAAACACTTGGGAGCTGGTTGATCTTCCTCCAGGGAGGAAGCTAGTTCAGTGTAAGTGGGTGTACAAGACCGAATTTGCTGCTGATGGTTCACCTCTGAAGTACAAGTCTATATTGGTAGCCAAGGGCTACTCATAGGTTCATGGCATATATTACAATGAGACCTTTGCACCAGTGGCAAAGATGGACTCCATCAGGCTAGCCTTAGCCATTGCAACTTCAAAGCAATGGGAGGTACATCACATGGATGTAAAGTGTGCCTTCCTGAATGGAGATCTCACTGAAGATATATACATGTAGCAACCTCAAGGATTTGCTACTGACCCATCTTTTGTGTGCAGGCTAAAGAAGTCATTGTATGGGCTAAAGCAAGCCCCCAAGGCTTGGTATGCCAAGATTGATAGCTTCTTGCTATCATTGAATTTTATTCGATGCAAATCAGATCCAAATGTCTATTTGAATTTGATTAATGGTTCATTAATGATCATTGTGTTATATTTTGATGACCTTCTCATTACAGAAAGCTCAAAGGATGAAATTGCTTCCTTGAAGGTTGCAATGAACCAAGCCTTCTCCATAACAAATTTGGGGCTCTTGAGCCAATTATTGGGGCTTGAGATTCCTCAAACCAAAGCCGGAATCAAGGTGCACCAGTCCAAGTATGCCTTGGATTTGCTGAACAAATTCAGAATGAAGGATTGCAAGTGAAGCAAGACTCCTTTCCTTTTAGGAGTGAAGCTTGAAGAAGCTGATTCTTCACCTATGGTAAACAATACTCTGTATAGGAAATTGATTGGATGTTTGTTGTATCTTGCACATACTAGACTTGGTATTTCTTATGTAGTAAGTGTGGCTTCTAGATACATGGATCCGCCTCATGAGATCCATTGGAAAGTAGCCAAAAGGATCCTTAACTTTGTTTAGGGAACAAGGACACATGGGATCTTCTATAAAGCAAAATCTGATCTTGATTTGATTGGGTTTACTGATAGTGATTGGGAAGGTGATAGCACAAATAGAAATTCCACATCAGGATATGTGTTCATGCTTGCAGAAGGGCCAATCAGCTGGTCAAGCAAGAAACAGAGTGCCATTGCACTCTCATCTACAGAAGCAGAGTACAGAGGAGTTGTCAATGCAGCAACTCAATGTTTATGGTTGCAGGGGTTACTTGGAGAGTGTGTCTTCGAATCAGAGTAATAAACTACCATCTACTGTGATAATCAGAGTACCATTCGAATATGCAATGATCCAGTTCAGAAGCAGAGAACCAAACACATTGAGATCCATATGCACTTCATCAAAGAGCTTGTGCATGATGGCACCATTCACCTACTCTTTTGTTCATCTTCAGAACAAGTAGCTGATATCTTCACCAAATCATTTTGTGAGAATACCTTCAGCAATCTCAAATCAATGCTGGGGATTGCTGATCATGCTGTGAAGCATGAGTGAAGACAATATTTCCAAATTTTGTTTTACAGTCCATGTTTAAGGGAGGATTTTCCCACTGGGTTTTTGCCTCTTTCCTTGGTTAAATGGACATGCAGTATGTAAAGGGTGACTAAGCCTTGTTGCTAGGCCCTATAATATTCTGATATATTACTCATAAGTCAGGCTTAAGGGGGGGTGTTAGAATAATCAACCCATTGTTAGTTACCTTAGACATTAATTAATCCATTTTTGTCTTATTTGCCTAGTTTATATGTCCCACCTTATGCAAGTTGTCATCTACACATCCATAGTGGTCAAACTTGATAATTTTGACTCATGGAGCACTTGGAAAACCTCATGGAATCAAATCTGCTTTATTCCTGGCCTTCCTAGTGCCCTTCTACTTTTTCTACTTTATTGCCTGCTTTTTCATTGCTTTAAAGCAATTGGGAAAGTTTGACTAGGTGAGGTTAACTTGTTTTTTGTCCTACACATCCTCCACTCTTTTCTCCTATGAAAAGCATGCAAGAGTTTTCCTTCCATTAGATTTTAGCTTGCCTAAGTGCTTTTGCCAATTCGTGAGCTCCTTGACAGTTTTGGAAACTGCTTTATGCACCTATGGGGGATTTGCTTAGTTTTAGTAAGTCTGCTTTTGACTAGATTCGAATTGGCTCCTCATGCATTTGAATCCCTTATGTAACTATTTATTGTGGCAGCCTATGACTTCACAGGGTTGGCTATTGTACACTGATTTAATACATTTTAGTGTTCAGCTCCATATTCAGTCTCTTTTGTGAGTAATTTTGCATGTACAATTGATAATTGTTGTGAGTGAAATTGTTCTATCACTGGGTTCAATTTCCACAGGAAGAAAAAGTATTCATCTGCGTTAGCATGATTTATAAGTAAGCCCCGGATTCAAAAGTAGATTCCACCTTCTTGACATAAAATAACTAATCAGTAAACTGAAGCAAACAACACACAAACAGATTTTATTCTTGTTACGAAAAATAAACTGTTAAGTTATTAACTTAGAATTTAGTGAAACTAATTACTTAATTTTTTTTTTTATGCCAACAGTTAGCTGATAGTAAACCGCAGGTTTTAGCATTTATTGTTATCTCAAAATTTTAAATTTTTGTGAAAATTTGGGGTTTTGACAGGAAAAAAACCACACCGGTAGCCCTAGGGTGAATCGGTGTAGATTCAAGGTGGCCATCAAAGGAACACCAACATTCCCTGTGAGAGGAATAGTATAAGGATTTCCCAGCATGGGGATCTCTTGGTTGGTTTCAAAGGGGTGTTAGACATAGTTTCAAATAAGGAGACAAAGTCTGAGGTCAACAGTAAACCAAAAGTACCAAGCACACACCCGAAGGCAGACTAAGTACAGACAAACCACACAGCACTCACTAAAAAATTCCTAAAGTCAAACAGACAAACAGGTATAAGATATGCTTTCCAAAAGAAAGCTGATAGACAGTTACTTGGCATCCATGTAGATGTTCTTAGGCACAAGCAAAGGAATCACTCACCACCCTCCCACACCTTCTACTGGGGTTACCTTCCAAGTCCGTCCAAGGTCAACCAGAAATAGCCTTTCAGTGTACCTGTGTATGAACCCTAGATGTCAAAGAGACTAAAGGCTACCTTAACTGTATTGACAGTCTGGGGGGACAGTCGCAAGCCTGGTTTGTATGCATGGGTAGGGTAGCAAAGCCTGGAACCCTGTCTAAGACAAAATCCCCAGATGCGCAAAAACCTTGGTCTACGCTTTGGCAAGGAATCAGAGGGTTATCTCCTCATTCCAAGCTTCCACGCGGCCTCGTGCTTAACTCCCATTTGAGAGGAGATTCCCAGATACAATCAACATACAAAATGGTTTACCTAGTGATTGGCCAACTACGTCTGAAATTTAATACTTGTGGAGAGTTGAAACTCCCTAATCCACAATTATATCCTAAGCTAGTTGGTGTATGACCCTATAAAATAAAACTTACTAATAATTTTTAAATTATATCATTTATTTTAAGGGTTGTTTTTAGTCAAAGGGTAAATGGCATGAAACTTATGTGGTGTTTTGACTCAAAGTTGAAACAAAATGACTAAGCAAAAAGAAATAAAATGCAAAAAGCAAAAACTATTCTCTTTCTTTTTCAAATATAAACTTGAAAGCCACAAAAGGACAATTTCTTTTTATTTTTTCAAAAAATAATGATATGCAGTGTATTAAAGACAAAACCCTAATCTACATGCATATTAAACAAGTATATGTTCTTTTTATTTTTCTTTTATAAATGCAAAAGAAAAACTATCTACAAACAAAAGTATGCAGATAAGAAGAACAAAGCAAAAGGAACTCTGCTATACAACCACCAAACAAACTCTAGAATGAACTAAAGTCAGTATAAACCCTGCTTGGAAGGAGGGATTCCATAAGAGACAAGTCAAATACTTTGGCATGGTGAAGTTAACCAACAAAAGAAGAAGGAAACCAACACCAACAAGCTTCTAAAATTAGACAAAGATCACTAATAGAGGCTGACCAGAAACATAAGCCAAAAATAAAACCAAGCAAAAGGGGTAGGGGGAAAGAGAAAAGAGAAACCCTAAAGCTATAAAAGGACTCACCACATAGATAGAGAACAACCACAAGGGATGGTACTAACTCCTTGGAGTCATGCACCTGTAAAGGACCCCAAAAGACCTACCAACAACCTTCAAACAGAAGAAAAAACCACAAAAGAGGATAAAAACAATGTTTAAAGGGGCATACGCGAGTTTCACTACTGACAGGTCACGTGTCATATGCGGGTTGACAGTACAGCAAGTCACATGTACAAACACACGTGGGTTGTACCACTGACAAGTCGCGTATCATACGCGGGTTGACAGTATAGAAAGTTGCATGTACCAAACCAGACATGCGACTATTCAGTCTACAACTCACGTATGGGTGGAAAAAATCCCAAAAAAGGTCAAAAAACACCTTAAAAAGGCAAGGGAGTTGTTCTATCAGACTTATAAAGTGTTCCTAAGTGGTAATAAAGACCTGAAACAATGCAAAAGACTGAAATAAATACAGAGAAACCCCAAATAGACAGGGCTCTCCCTAGAGGAGTCGCCAGTTCTATTGTAAAGGAAAGTATCCTATGGCTAGGGTTTAAGAGGCCATCAATGTACTGGGGTTGAAAGGTGGATGCAAAATGGTTCTGCAAGTAAATACAAGCAAGATTCAGAGATTATAATGGTTCATACCTTATCCAAATGAAGGTTGATCGAAGCATCCCTTCAATCCTCTTCTTGCTCCTCTTGCTCCAAGAGACCTGCAAAACGAATTATATATTCCTCAAACCAACATGACCACATATAAATTAATGATAATCAAAGAAACATGAAATAATAATCTGATTAACATCAAAATCTGATCATAAACAAAGATTCAATCACACATTGAATAATGATTTGGGAAGAAGAAAGACATCACATATTTATTAATCTTGAAAACAAGTACAAATATACCTTCTCTTCAAGTTCGGCACCTCACGAAACCTTGATCTGGTTCTGCTGCTTCTCTTCTCCAAGGAACTTAGCCTCCAAACCTTGCAACACAAGGAGAATGCTTCTAAGGAAAAGGTGTGGGCAAAGAGAGTCCCAATTCCTCCAGCATAATGATGCAAAGATTCAAGTCTCCTCTCATGGACCTCCCTACCTCTATTTATATGCTTTATGAATAGTTAGGGTCGAAGACAAATTAGTTACAACTGAGGGAGTCAGTTGCATAACTACCCAAACTACCTGAATTTCAAAATACGTAATTTTTTGACATTTTCAGGAGGCGTATGCGGGTTGCAGAAACAACAGTTGCGTACATGAGGAGGTATACGTGGGTTGCAATGCAGAAATTCACGTATTTAAGGCGTACGTGACTATTATATATAGCAACTCGCATACTTACGTGGGTTTGAAGCAAAATATCATGAAGAATTCCTTAGTACAGAAGAACAGATTGCATAGTTAACAGGGAAATGAAGTTGATAGATAATTTTTTGGCTGGTAGAGATGACCTACTTGGAGTACATGTGAACCAAGTGAATAATAACTCAATTGTTATCGCAATTGATGATAGAGAATTTGTTGAAATTCCAGCCATTGGAGAAGTTAGGGCATATTTAAAGACTCGCATTCCAAAAGTGGATGAAAGATAATAAGACTAGAAGAGAGTCTTATTTTTCTTAACAATTTGTTTGTTTATGACTGAACATATATTGCAGACATCCAAGAATTTATTGAGGAAATATGTGAATTTGGTGAATTTTTTTTAACAAATATTTGAGGAAATGATACAAATTAGCAAAGAAATGAAGTTGATTGAATATTTAATGAATGGAGTTGATCACTTGCTTAAGGAAAATGAGATAGTTGAGAAGAAGGAAAATGTTCAAGTTGCATGTGCAATTGTCCAAACTACAAGAGGAGAATAATTGTATGATGTTGATTACATGCACAATATTGAAAATCTGATTGACAAAACTGAAGATGTGGACGATTCTTGATATGCAATGAAAATAAGCAAATTAAGAGTGAATCTAAAACTAAACAAGACAAAAATTAATGATTATTGTGTATTGACTTTGGACTCCCAAAGAATTATGCAGATTGAAAGATCATATTACATATATGTGAATTTTTGTGTGATCAATTTTTTACTTATGTAATTTTTCAAATATGATGTAAATATTGTAAATGTTGAAGTAAGTTAGTAAGTGTTGTAATGAAGATCTATTTTGTAAAGGTTTTGTAAGTTGTTTACATAAGTTGTTTACATGTCTAGTTAAGACATAGTTGACTAACAAACATTATGAATTGTTTTGTTGCAGTTTTTATGTGTAGGTGATTGTAATTAAGAGGAAGTGTTGGTACATAATTACAATCATGTTGAGATTTAATGAGAATCAGCATGATGATTTTCATTTAAGAGATTGATTAAATACATCATGGAAGGAAAAACTTGTTTGATGGACCAATTCCTAACCCAAATTGGTTTCAACATGTTTCAAGTCCATACCTAGAATATTTTAGATGGTGAGAACCTCCATTTCGCGAGAATATCCTTCAATCTGACATTTGATACAACAATATAATATTTTCCCATATATATGTTATTATAGATTCCGACATCGTTCAATGTGATATTAATTTCTTTGACTACCATAAGAGGAAATTTGAGGTTTAAAATGGGCCTCCTAAGGAAAATAATAAAATAATAGTTATTAATTTTTGAGGAAGAATGAAAAAAACTACTTTTTTGTTTGTATTTTTGACTTATCTCCTTGTGTTTTTACTCAAATTCTAAGTGGGAGATCTCATTGGATGCGGAATTTAATTCTGCATCCAACGAGTACCCACACTGCATACTTTTGAGGTATCATGTTTTTCAGGTATTTCTTGTTTTTGGGGTAGCGGGGTTTGCCAAAAGTATGCAGTGTGGGTACTTGTTGGATGCAGAAATAAATTCTGCATCTAACGATCTCTCCCACTTGAAATTTGAGTAAAAACACAAGGAGGTATGTCGAAAATACGAACAAAAAAAGTAGTTTTCTTTTATGATAAATATGTCAATTCAACCATTATGGTTGACTCATTTTATTGAAATTCTATTGGTTCTTGAATTCCAACTCACAAAATTTATTGTTTGCGCTTTTTCTTATAAGGCCTATTTTAAACCCCAAATTTCCTCTAATGATTTTAGTTTTCCAATCATTCCTAGAGTTTAACCAAAGTTATTTTCATTCATGATTTTATATGCATGTGTTTTCCAAAGTTTTTTTCCATTCTACACTTGAGTTCTTATTCTAAAGAGGATGAGAGAATTCTTGATCTTCACGACACAACCAACTAAATTACTATTATGTTCTTGCACTGCTTGCCTGTTGGTTTCCTTCTCATCATTGCACTTCCTTCTCATAATTACTATTATATTTTTGCACTGCGTGCATGTTGACCACCTTCTCATTGTTTTCCACCTACTCATCACCTGTACTACATCACCTTCAACTAGTTAAGAGCATCAGTGCCACTTCACTGCCTTAAACTAGTTAAGATTATGCCTACCTACAAACTACAAGAACAAGTATCCAGTGTTGGGCATTGAAGATTACTCGATCTAACCTATGGAAACCTCCAAGTACTCATAAGGGACATGAAGCATGCATAAGGTATTCTAAAGCCTCGAAGAAAACAATGAAAACCAAATCTGATTTCTATAGAGCTACCTGCCCCCCACCCCCTATATGTTGCAGTAATTTCCATCTTCCACCTTCTCGGTAACTTGTGATCTGATGAAACAAATTTTTCCATTTAACAATAGCAATAAATCATGAGCCCATTCACTAGTAGAAGAGATAAAAGAACTCTTTAGAATGAAACTCTTACTTGTTAATTTTCAAAATGGAATTGGAACTATAAATGTGATCTTTGACTCCACTTGTAACATCACCTTACTACACAACCTAAAAACACAAAGAGTAAGTAAAAGGGCATTGTAAGTAATTCGAACTTCATCAAAGTGTGGATGAAACTGATAGGGTTAGGTGACTGAAATCCTTGCACGACTAAAACGAAGATTTGGGATGAATCCACTAGGGGGGAAGGTAAAATATGAGGGAAACGTTGAGGATCTAATAAAGATAACTAGTTTCATCACGATTTCTATGAGGATGGAACTTCCAATCCTCACTTTGGACTTAAAGTCGTTAATAGAAAATGAAAACTAGTAGATTCCCTACATACTTAAAAAAATTGTGATCTACCCTTATAATTAAGATGATTCTTGTTATTACGAACCTATGAGCCTAGGTGCTCGAGCATGAAGAGATTATTGAAAGCTATAGCCTACTGTGAGAACCTACGAGTAATTGTGATGAGTAGAACTTGGATATATATATCCAAGTTCTTCCATTACGATATATATAATGTTTATGGTCTAACCAATATATATATATATATATATATATATATATTGTACTACACATATGTAATAATGTTTATGGTTAGGCGACTGAAATCCTTGCACGACTAAAACGAAGATTTGGGACGAATCCACTAGGGTGGAAGGTAAAATATGAGGGAAACCTTGAGGATCTAATAAATTTAACTAGTTTCATCATGATTTCTATGAGGATGGAACTTCCAATCCTCACTTTGGACTTAAAGTCGTTAATAGAAAATGAAAACTAGTAGATTCCCTACATGCTTAAAAGAATTGTGATATACCCTTATAATTAAGATGATTCCTGTTATTATGAACCTATGAGCCTAGGTGCTCGAGCGTGAAGAGATTATCGAAAGCTATAGCCTACTGTGTAGAACTTGCATATATATATATATATATATATATATATATATCCAAGTTATTCCATTACGATATATATAA
>LPNX010361149.1:105155-118632 GCA_001517045.1 Pseudotsuga menziesii | reverse complement strand
ATATATAGGTTATAGACATTATTAGATGTATAGGGATTGATTTACACATGGGGGACATTAACTTTTAAGAGTTTGGAGGTGCAATTTCTCCTTGGAGAGAATCATGGGATTTGTCTCCCTCTTAGGAAAGATTGGTGTAACCCCTTCAACCATTTGTCCTTTTTGGAAAAACGTGTGGGCCTCTCATCCTTTTGTCAATTGATCAGTCATGCGTTTTATATGGTATTCGGATCTGTTGTATGTGTTCACCGATTTATAAATTTTAAGTTTGGCATTGTAATGGGGTGTTCAGACTCAGATCAGAAGGATGGTTTACAATTTCCCTTGTGCATTGCATAGTGTTCAAGTGGTATGTATACTACGATTAGAATGACTGAATGCAATATGAAGATCTGAAGGTATTGATCTCTGCATCAAATTCCTTGTATGCGATTTGAAGATACAAAGGTATGTGTTGGTATGGTCTCTGCATCAAAATCCTTGTCCACACTCTTATATCCATCAGATCTAAATCATTTGTTTGTGTTTGGGTATGTATTTCCAACCCATTTTATATATGTGGATTTAGAATAGGGAATCGTATCTAAAAAGTGTTAAACTTTTAGTATTAAGATCTGTGGATCTCTGAAGCGATGATCATCTAATTGTGGATTTAGATAAGGACATAATCGCAACCTCTCTCTCTCATAGCCGCGATCTGAATGGAATTATTTCATTTCATTTCTTAAAACCAAATCTAAAATGCTAGTGTGTTGAATAAGTGTGAGTGTGAAGGTGCTAGGGTGGTCCTTTTCTTTAATTAGTCTACGTAGTCTAAAAAAAGGATAAACAAGGCCACATAGACACCCTTTCAAATACTTTAACGAGCATGAAAGGAAGCAATCATGATTGACAATCTTTTCATTCTTTGAGGAGTAAAAAAAATAGCTTAATAGAAACTCTGTAATGGTCAGTCAAGCAAGGAGGAAGTGTTCGATGTACAAAAAGGGGTGATATTGGGATCATGGATGATATGGATAAAAAATAACAGTGGAACATTGATGGGGCCTCCTTGCGGGTTGATGAATGGTGGTATCATAAGGGAAATTTTGTAGTATGGATGAAGCGGAGGGCTCGTGAACATGCCAATACATATGGGTTCAACTTTCCTGGTGGCATGCAAATCGAGGAAACATGGGATCACATGAGCCTCATATGAGGTGATGGGGTGAGATGATGATCAAGGAGGGAGGTGAATTGGTAGGTTTTTTCTTCACCCGAGAGATTTTTGCACAGTGGCAGAAACTTCCTATCCTCATAGAGGACTATCCATACATAGGCATGGACTACCGGGGAGATCCAGTGATGACTCAACCTCTAGGACAGGTCTGGGGACCTAATGGTATGTATACATGACTCTTTTTGGTTTCAGTAATATATATTTTACTAGAATAGTTATAGCTAGAGAATACATGTGGTAGATACTGATGACATACTGTGTGCATGTGCAAATGTGGGACCACACCCTCTAGCAGGATACTAGTGACACAAGGGTAGGGTGAAGGGTTAGATCCACCCACTCACAGGAATAGGGGGGGGACATAATGCTACGTTATACTCACTACATCTAGACATGGAGTGAATATTGGAGGGGGTCACCAAGGATGGGTGGAAGTACCTAGACGATGACCTGATCGCCGTGTGCTACAGAGCTCCTTCGGAGTGGATATCTCTGATTAGGAGGATCATGGTTGTTGTTGACTATGTCAGAGCAACAAAACAAGAATATGTGCTAATGGAGAAGGAAAATGATGAGGACATAGAGTTAGAGGATGATGACTTGGACTAGCAGCTTGTGATGATGCCCCCAATGTATTTGAGCATGGGGAATTTTGTATTATATGTATGAATAGTCGAGAAAGCTTATGGAGATCCTATTTTTTGTACTGAAGATGATGATATGATATGAATGCATATTTTTGTATTTATGTATTTAATGAGTGTCTTGTTATGATGATGACTATTCCTATATGATGTATATGACATATGTATGAATGACTATATGATGATGCATGCGACGATTGATGTGCCACTCTAGAACGTCATTAGCCATTTGGTCTACTAATGATTGATGTGCCACTCTAGAATGCCATTAGTCATTATGGTTTGCTACACTATTGATACTTTTGGGTACATGCATGAATTAAACAAATTCAATATTTCTAACCAAGTTTCTAGTGCGTGGGAAATTTCTAAAGAGGAAGGGATTGTGTACCGGGTAACGGTTATTCAACTGGATAACAAGAAGCTAGGAGTCTAAGAAGACATCAAGGAAATGGATACCCAAGTGAAGGGCGATGGTCAGGAGAATAGCGACATCATTGTACTAAACCTGGTTGTTGGTAGCAACATCAAGACACATTTTGTCGATATGGATCAACTAATGTGATGGGGAATAAATGGCCCACTCAACTGGGGAAATATTAGGATACCATCTACTTGCACTGTCAACAAAACCAACATAGGAGGGAAAGGTAGGATCAATCTGGAGCAACTAAGGAAACAAACTATGAGACTCATGGTAAAAAAAATGCAAAACAAAAATTAAAAACTATGATACAAGGGTATTCAGATTGGCTGGCTTAGGCATAGAATCTCTTGAGGTAGATCCCATTACAGGGTTCTTCAAGAGGCCACCATCGGAGTCAATGAAGGGATATCCCCCCTTGTTGAGGCATTAATGGATGACATCAAAGCCATACCACATAGATTCAAGCTTCCCTTTTCCAGTCGTATCATGGGATTGGTCATAGACGAGGACAAGGTACCCCTCATTAAAGGTGCATAGGTGGATGTGGGAACATAATGGGACTTAGACCAGGTCTTAGACACTTCGATATTTTGGAGAGAAACATGGAGGTCCTCATTGGTTTGTTTAAGCATAAGTAGGCATTTTTCCAACGATGAAGTATCATGTAGAATATTGACGGTAAGGAAGAGTGGAAGAATCTGGCATTCAATGGGAAGAAATGACTCCACAGTGTGGACTAAATGGAATGGAGCAAAATTGGTGGTTGTTTCAAGGATCTATTCATCATCATGAAAGTGGCACTTGGATAGATCGAAGTGATATTCCACAGTTGAGGAGGGGGAAGGACAAGTGGAAGTGGAGATCATACAAATGGTGTTATCAGTGTCCAAGGAAGAGGACTGCGGGTGGATTTATTTAAGGAAAATGAATTTGGACTCACGGGATTGCTTCTGAATGTCATTGAGGAGATACCGGTACTTGGGAAAGTTTGGGAAATGATGGGAATAATGACCATATAGGACACAAATTGCACATGAGTGGTTAGTTCATAGCGATTTGTTCTTAATCGCAGGTATGGTTGGTATGTTGACAACTTGAGCATCATCAATCTCAACTACTATGCACACATGGGTGCAAAGGATTGGAAAATCAAGAAAATTTTTCATCGCATGACTGAGTACATCACATAAAGCACAAGTAGGAGGTGGGCATGGTTCTTCCGAGGATTTTGGTGCATTTCCCCCAGTCTTTGTGGGAGGAGGGGGGGCAGAAGTATTGGTAGAGGCAGTCGGTTTTGTACTAGGATGTGGGTTTGACACCATCTCAATAGGCTGGAATGGTGTCAACATGACCTGTGGCATCAGGGGAAGGGTGGGTGGATTAAGGTACCACATCAGAATACCCAAAATGAATCCTGGAAGGTTGAGAGTAGCCATGATTGACTTATTCATGATTCCATAAGGTGGAAAGAGGAAGGGGATCATGTGGATGAGGAATGAACCCTAATGATTCCCTAGGGTCTATGGTTGGAGTTGTGATTGGGGTTGCAAGGAGGTTGGAATGTTACCGAATGTGATAATACACAATTCGATATGTCAATAGTCGAGGGGGGAGGTGGAAGGGACAAAAAGGTGTACGTCAAAGGAGTGTTGATTAATACGATAGGACCAACGACAAATAGGGAAGGGATGGAGACGTTGTCGATGGTGGTGTCGATGGTAGGGAGGACATGTCCAAGGATGGTCTGTCCTTTATGATCATAATACATCAATTGGTCGATAGTCATGATATTACCATCATGAGGGAACATCAAGAGTCAAAAGACTATAGAAGTGATTGCTCACATTGCATACATGTAACTAAGTCCAAGGAGGAGGTTGTAATCATAGTTGGGTGTTGAAAACCTCAATGTCAATCAACATGGTTTTTCCAGCTAACTCAACATGGACATTTGGGAGAACGTCTTGTGTTTGAGAAGCATGACCAGCGCATATATGAAGGGCGATGGTTGAGGGTTGAAGGGTTGGGAATGCGAGTTTATTCCAAACAAAGGTTGACATAACGCAAGTGGATTCCCCCTCATCGATGATGCATCGATGAATGACCAAACTATGAATAGTGACCAAAAATTGGAAGGCTATGAATGATATCATCCAGGGTTCTCCTTGATCCAAGTCGAAAGTGATCAACCTAAAATCAAATGGATTGATGACACCTAAATCGGGTAACAAATCTTTGCGTTGCGAAGGGAATTTTTTGAGGACTTCCAGATCATACATGGTCATGGGGGACTGGTCCAAGTCACCAACAATACTGTAATTAAGAATGACTCTAGCATTGGAGTTGTTTGTGACACAATGTAAAGGGAATCGAGGTACTTTGGTAGTCCCGTCTATGGGGGGTCTCAAAAAATGTAAGGACATATCAAGAGTGGTGGAGGTATATTTTGTGGAGGGATCAACAGTTTCGTGGTGGAGCCATATCAGTTTCGTCGAGTCTGTAAGTTGACATCAAATAACAAAGTCATAAGGTGATGGACACCAGGATTTATGGGTTGACCTATATAAGTGGTTGTGGTATTTTTTCTTACCAAGGGTTCAGTTGCAAGAATTCCTTTATTTGGTAACAGGTTTTGTAGCAGCAAAGGTTGAGGACCTTGTGTTTCTTGCTTTTGTTGTGTCTGATTTGATGCATTGGGGTCACGTTGATTGTCGGATTGTAACAAGTGGCAAACTCGATTCATATGGGGGAACTATTGTGAATAATGGCTGTAAGTATCACAAATGATACACATTTGGTTAGTCCTGTTGTAGCTGCAACTTTTTCCCCAAAATTTTTTAATTTTAGGGCCCCTCTTTTATTTTTTTTTCTTCAAACTGGCCTAGGAGTATTTATTATTGCCAAAGTTTCCCTGAGTTCCGAAAATTCCTCTAAAAAACTTGGTCTTTTTACTTTTCAGTATCGGATGATTAGTCATATATTCTTCCGATATCGAAAGCATAGTGGACTAGCTTTTCGACGTTACGGAAGTAGAGTCGTCTAGCTTACCGAGTGCCTTTGGAAGCTTTCCCCAATGCATCGGAGTTAATTTTCTTTATCCTCGAACCTTGTTTCCCTAAGTTTCGGCTCCTTAGTGCGTGACTAATCCGATGAACTTGGATGTTCCATCACCTTTTCGTTTTAGATATCCGATTATTTATTTTTCCCGTTGTCGAGTTGGTTGACTGGAACAAGCCAGAGTTGTAGTGTTTATCTTGCCCGACGTTGCAGAGGGCTAGTCTTGAAACGATTCGAAAGCGTTATGTTTTCTCTACCGAGTTTGAAGAATCTAACTCTGCTGAGGTCCGATACTTGTTTCCCAAAGTAATGCATGGGGTAGTAGATCAGTCTAACACCGACGTGGCAGAAGGCTAGTAGTAAGTGGTTCCGAGAATAGTTGATAGTGCTTCCGACATCCGATATTGTTTTAGCAATATAGTGTCGGGTCTGTAGTTATTTTTGAACCCGCTATTGTGGCTATCTACCAGACTATTTTGCCAATAGATTTAATGTTTTCCTGCTGATTGTTCTCGCCCAATCAAAGGTTATATATATCTGTTATATGTTTCCATATGACTTGTCGTATTGCACTGTCGAAACCATCCAGAGTTGTGCACGTGCAGCTGTCAAGACCTTGTTCGCCATGCTCTGCACCCATGGAATTTTTCATCTCATCCAGTCATTCACATCACTATTTCCAGGTAGGTTTACCCATGTCCTTTTTACTTTGGACGTTGTTGGTTAATTTTGAATCATTTAGTGGATGGAGGTTAGGTTTTCCGCATAGGGGGTTAGGGTTTTTTCCTTCCTTGCATTTTTCTTGTGAATATTTTACCTCATTAAGGGAATATCCCATTGCTTGAGTTTTCAGTTGGTGGGAAATTTGAGTCTGTCTATCGTCAAGTGTTATGTATGCACCTGCATTTCTTGCGTGGGGTTGTAGGGAATGGTGCAGACAGAATTTTCTCTGTCTGCACCACCATATTCTTGGACATTTTATGGTCGGCCAGAGGTTAAGAAACCATTTTCCCTACAACCACAGTCTCTCGTGGGATTCAGGAGGGCATTCAGTCGATTAGGGGTTTTTCGAAGCGGTTTTCGTGCAGGGTTTAGGAAGTTCATTAGAGCTGTATTTGAGTTTGGGATTTGTTGTTGAGATTTAACAATGGAATAAGATTGGTGTAAATAAAAATGCCTGTATGAATTGAAGGATATTTTTAGTCGATTAGGGTTTCTAAGAGAATAAAGTTAGGGTTGTTTGAAAGAGGCAGCATTGTTATCGATTTTTTCTATGTTAAATTCCTCATTCATAAAGACTATGTTTTTGACATAAATCTTTCAGCATGCATGTCGAAGAGGTGAATAGATCTGTATATTTTATTGTTTATTACTATATCGATTTCTAGAGTTAGATAGATTAAAAAATATATCATGACCGTTACAGGTTGATTTCCCTTACAGCAACATGCCAAATAGACAGAAGAAGAAAGTCCCGGTGGCTGAAGAAGAGCCTGAGGTAGAAATAATAACCAAGGTAGAATTCATCTATGAAGACACCAAAGCCACAACTAGAGTAGAACCAGATTACAAATGGGGATAAATTTTCAAAATGATCTCAAACCAAAATGTCCCTGATGCTAGGTTTGAGGAAATGACAATTTATGCTAACATTGAAAAGTCATCTTTGATGAAAGTGGCTACTAGGACTGAATTGTTTCCATGCTCAAAAGTAATAGGTTGGATTCTTCCCAAGGTAGATGTGATGAGAATGATCTTAGAAAATATTACAAAGCAAGGCTATGTTGCATATAGCCCTGCCTCTGTGTCTATGGCATACCATCTACCCACACCACAGGCCTATCTAACGGAAAGTTGGTTAAAGAAGGTAAGTCTGGACCTAGTAAAGGAAGGTAAAGAGGATGATGATCCCAGGGAAGAATTTTAGAACCAGACCTTTGAGAGAATATGATACCTCAACTCTCTGTGCCCCTTACAAATTTATTGCTTTGATGCTTAACATGATTTTTGGTAGAGAAAATGGAAAAATTTTCATGATTGGTTGGGTTCCGGTCATATTTTTTGTTGCTACACAAGGAACTATCTTCAACTAGGCCAGTATAGTGTCAAACAGTCTTTCAGCATGTATAAGTGCAACCATGGGAGGAGTATCCTAGAAGAAATCAGTGAATTCTACATGAGTTCTATTCTAACTGATTGCATATTATGCACTCAGGCTTTCCCTGCCTTAAAGTGCAGTTGGGAGAAGGACAAAACCCCAGTATACATAGCTTATAAATTGTTTTGGGCACATAAGTATTACAACTATTATAGGGATATTTGAGAGCATTTCATTATTCCCCTATATACTCTGATTTTCCTAACATAATGTAATTGCATGTCCGAGGTAGCATTTAAGTTCATACAAGAATTCGAGAGTTACTATCTAACAGATTACAGACTGTATGTGAGGATGTATGGTGGTTCGAGAGCTCCTTCTCTGCTCCCAAAATATGCTATAGATTATGTACTCCACAAGGAGGCCATCAGACAGTTGTACATTGATGGAGTAGGAAATTTTTTGTTCGAACATAAAAAGGGAGTGTACCCTACAGTACCTTTCTTCATTGGAAGCTATAAGTTTTCAAGGGTAAAGCAAGCAACAGAGTTTGTTAAAGAATTAGAATATTTTCACTTTGGAGAAATGAACTTTCATAGAAATGACTCTGAAAATAAGGTAGCTGATTATTGTAAAGAAGCAGGAATTCATTTTGAGTACACTGATTTCTGGGACAAGGATGAGGAAACCCTCCATAATGCAAAGAACATAACAACCCTTAAGAAAAGGTTCAAACAAAATATAACAACTGTGGGTGGAAAGGGCAAGATTGTAGAGAAAGCTAAGAAGCTAGAAGAGGAACAGACCAAGAAAGGAGAAGAAGATGCTAGCAGATTGGTACAAGAAGCAGAAAATTGGTTGAGGATTGAAGAAGAAGAAAATAAACGAGCCGTTGAAGAAGCAGCTAAGAAGGAAGGAAAAAAAAAGAAAAGGAGAAGTTGAGATAAAGAAGAAACAAGCAGAAAGTGAGGGCTTCAAGTTAACAGAACCCCAAAAGGAAAAGCAGCCCACAGAGAAAGTTGATGTACAAGAAGTACAAGATCCTATAGATCAAGAACAAGGACAAGCCGATCTTGATCCCTTGGAGCCTGCTATTCCTTCTAGCAGTATGTTAGGAGAAGTTTCAATTTTTGAATTTAATTTGATTCCTTTCATTCCTACTAAAGGGGAGGAAATACCTGATTTTAATACCATATTCTATGACAAAGAAAAGAAGAGGATTGTTAAGAGGACTGAGAAAAAGGTAGATACCAGAGGAAATCTAAGGAAGATGGTGATGGACAAGATAGTAGTACATGGTACTCATAAGTATCCACACTTAATAGCAAGGGTTGGGGTAGCTTTAACCTTAGCAAATGAAGACAACATGGATAGGATCATGAATGATCTGGAGCAATCACGGAAGAATATAGCTCAGTTGAAGGAAACCTTGAAGAAAGAAAGGGATGAAAGCCAGAAGCTAAAGAGAAAATATGAAGACATGATAGGTGAAGTCAATTTTTCAAAGACAGAATGCCAAACTCTGCAAGCATATAAGGATGCTTTAGCTACATCTGTAGAAAACACAGAGAATAATTCTCAAGGTACCTTGGCAGAATTACAAAAGCTACAGCTGGAGCATCAAAATTTAAAGGCTGAGAAATATAATCTTCAACTATCATTTGGAAAATTAAATGAGGAAAAGAACAAGTTGGAAAGAAAAGTTACTGAGCTGGGAATAGAGAAGGCTACTACAGAAGATAAGGAGAAGCAATATCAGACACAGATAACAGCTTTAGAAGAACACAAGAATTCATTGACAGCATTGCTAAAGAGTGCTATGGATCAGAAAGCTGACATCCGACCCTTAAAGGAGCATGTTCTAATGCTTAGGAAAAAGATCCATTAGATACAACTACAGATAGAAGATAAAAGATGTAAAGTTTTGCAGATAGATGCCAGGTTGGAAGAGATTGTAAGTACCACTTCTTATTTTTTGGATAGGACTCGGGATATATTGGAAATTATGAAGGGAAGAATGGTTTGGGTAGAAACCAATAAAGAATCTCCAGCAGACCTATCTGTCAAAGATCAACAAACATTGAAGCAATAATATGAGTTAATGGAATTCTCCAGTAATGTTGCAGAAGAATTTAAAAAGACAATGAATAAGACAAAGACTACTTGTGCTGAATTCTACAGGAGAGTGCTCTTCACATATAATTGGTGTTAGACTTCTACTAAGAAGAGATTGGAGGTTCTACTTGAACATGAACTATTTTTAAAGCATTTACAGGACAGATACAAAGAGGATGAACAAGCAATCCAGAAGGCCAAGGATTTGAATGAATGGATATTAAAAAATGAAGTAGCACATGCAGCCATGAGCATACACTTATTAGAGAACCAGCTATGCCTGATTCCTACTAAACTACTACATTTCGACCAAAAATCCGACGGTCGTATTGTCGGATTTTTGACACCTCCCTGTCGCATGTACGACACTATGAATTTTTTTAAGCGTCGGTGGATTTTCGTCGGTTATCCGACATCTTTTCAATCCGTCGGTTAAGCGACAGCTCAGTTTACCATCGGTTAATGTAAATCGTCGGTTATCCAACATCTAATTCATATTAAACTTTAAACGTAAGCGTAGGTTAAGCGACGGTCTAGCGACGGTTAAGCCACGGTCTAGCGATGATTAAGCGACGGACTAGCGACGGTTAAGCGACGGTTCACCAAAGAAACCCGTCTATTAACCGACGGAGTATGAAAACTGAAACGTTGGTTAAGTGACGGTATTGAAATTTAAAAAAAAAATCACCTACAGGTCATCTCTTAACCGACGGAGTATGAAAACAGAAACGTCGGTTAAGCAACGGGTTTAAAATTTAAAAAAAAAAAATCACCTACAGGCCGTCGCTTAACCGACGGCTATAAGCATTTAAAAAAAATAAATACAAATGCCTTGACATGTCACAACCTCGTCATGAACCTTTCATTCAGCTCACACTAGAGGAGACTCATGTCACAACCTCATCATGAAAGTATTGCTTCATTGCATCTACCTAATCCATATAGAGATCCCTAAATGCATCTTGATTTACAATTGAAAAACAAATGAAATTAATTTTATTAAAGTCCAGTAATGACCAAATAAAGGTCAATGGAACTCAATAATGGAAACAAAATGGGACATAGAACAAAGTAATGCCAATTTTCTCTGTCAGACCATCATAAATGGATACAAAATGAGAAAGACATCATGGCACTAGAGAGAAGGACCCGCTGTGCCAACCCCATTGAGTTCCACAGAAATAATTGTTGTAATTGGATTTGTATCACTTTCCCGATGGTCTGCTCATCAAAATACATTTTTAAGAATAAAAGTTTTTGATATTGCATAACTGAAAGTACCATGTTGACATCAATGCACGTCTGAGAGTACCATCTGGAAGTGCCATTTAACATCTTATCAATTCGCTAACCTTCTCTTACAGCTATATAAAATCCTAAGTGAAGATCCATCACTCCATTAGCATAACACACCATGGGTGCTCCATAATCTGGAGTGAGTGCAATTGGCGCATGGTCTGCAATTATGGAAAGCACAAATGTTAGATGTGCCATAAGCTAAACTATATGCTCAGATCATAAAGTTGCCAACTCATGTAGTACACAATTAACTGCTGATAAATAACATGCATAGTGTTTTGCAAGGGATACTCAATACTTGTCCATCAAAGTAAACAGCAGATAAAGTCAATATCAAGCAAGGTTACTGTATAATGAATATAATGAATACAATAGTATAAATTATTGAACAGACAGCCAACCCCTAAAATATTTGTCCAACTTCTGAGTGTAAAATAATTCCTTCCTTTGTAGGAAAATAATTGGCAAAGAAATGCTTTTAACAGGTGGAGTGATTTGTGGGACAACAACACAGGAAAGTGACTCTCTTGGCGAGGCCTTAATCATTCTCAAATACTTCAGGAAGTTGACCAACCTGCTTCTAGTGCATTATGTCAGACAATTCCAGAAGATTGTATGTTCAAGCTGAGTTTGGATATTAGTGGACCCATTTGGAAGGGGATTGGAAATTGTCTTATGGGAATCCATTTATGGACTACCAAACCAAGGAAATTTATGACAAGTGCCAGCCAACTTGTTTACTAGTTGATCATCTTAATAGGAAGTGGAATGTTCACAATCACAAATCAAGGTGTCACATCACTCACAATATTTGGAAGTCCCATTATTCTTTTAAGACTCAAGTACTTGGATGGTTGGTTCTCCAATGTCCATAACTGTTTAGCAATAAAGAATCAATTGCATCTCATTGCACTAACAACTGACTGTTGTGCTGTTTGTCACAACCCTGAAACAGTTAAGTATGTATTCTAGAATCATAAATTTGTCAAAGAATTATGGGCTTGGTTTGCTGTTGAGTATAATGTTCCCCAATGTTGCACGACTCGAACTCGACAAAGACTCGGCTGGCATGTGAATCGTCGACTCGAAAAAGACTTGGGATGGAGGTGTTGTCTATGACACTCTGCATTTGAACACGATTGGAATTTCTTCAGCGAACCCTCAAAATCCATTCGAAACTTGTAGGCTAAACTTTGCCCAGTCGTGTGACTTAGCCATGTGGTGTTTTTTCCTGGCGAGTTTGACGAGTGTACTGAGCTGGACGAGTTTTCCAACGAGTATCTGGCGATTACTCATTTTGGGTGTTGACTCGAGCAGACTCGCGAGTACCCGCGAGTCTCCAACGAGTCGTGCTTCACTGATGTTCCCTTTATTTCTCCTCTACATTGTAAAGGTGTGTTTGGGAGCAAATGGATGATTTGGCAGGCAAATGAGGACTATATGGAATGTGATTCACCAGACATGCAATTCTTTCTTTTGGAAACAACTCTGTCAGGCAACTTTTCATGGGATTAACACTTATTCAATTTGAAAGAAGTTTCTATATTTAGATTAGATATGGCTAGTTTCTATATTTAGATCAGATATGGCTATCGAGCTATCAGCCAGGATCACCATTTTTAGGAAAGATGTAGATAATCTTCAATTCAGAACCAAAGCCAATTGCTAGATCTCCTTACTTATGTAGATAGGGAGCTCTTGTCAGGCCTATTTTTGGCTCCTAGATGTAACAATTTTGATGTACATGTAACTTGATTTATAATGTAATATATGGGGCATTTTCAAAACACAAGAACACAGTCGGCTATGTCATGTCTACTACAAAGAAATTCCACACAAAAAGCTAAAGAGTTATGGAATTTGAAGGCAGTCCTCCTTTCAAGTTTTATTTTCATACCTTCCAACTTATATGCTATGCTCCCCTTGCTATTTAGTTATAACTATAGAACTACCTTAAAATCACATGTTTTCAATTGGCTGACAAACAGGATCTAGGTTAACAATGGGTGGAATTTGCTGTAGAATGATCCCAAGAACAATCCCAACAAAGTCATGAAAAGCATACAAAATACAGGTAAAAAATTCAATGTGGATAATTCTGATGCCTTTGCACTAATATAGGTAACACATTTACCAATGACCATACACTGTTTCATTAAGGAGAAATAACATTTTTTTCTAAGTACTCCTTACATGGTTAAGAGCCAATTATAAAAGGTAAAACCTGACCATTATGGGATTATATAGAAAAAATTATTTTTTTGCCTCTTTCTTTCCATTCTTGGTAATAAGAGATGCATTTGGAGAAGTTAATTCAGACCAGATAATTATAATCGTACCTAAAAAACTGTCTACCTTACTGATCTGCAGAGCAAAAATATAACACAGATATGCTAATATTAAAGGTCAAAGAATCAAGAAAACGTGCCTCCTTTGATAGACTGCTTATAGAGTCTTTGATCCTTGAAGTTGGAGAAGACAACTACATCTCCTGAGACAGTAAATGCACCTCCACCATATTCATGTACTAAGGTCCTAACATTAAATCCAGTCGGGGTGATATCTTCATGTGCACCTCCTGCATCTGCAGCCTCCCTCACTAAAACTAACCGTCTGAA
>LPNX010361149.1:41135-103184 GCA_001517045.1 Pseudotsuga menziesii | reverse complement strand
TATTCCATTTTGTTGCCACATGTTTTCTATTTTAAAGCATACAGAAGCACATAAATTAGTGTCTCTCTTCCAACAGGGATCCATTTAACTTGGATGCTAGGAGATCTTCAACAGGGACAGTCCAGCCTGGTCCTTAGCCCAGGCCATTATACAGATGACATCCCCAGTTTCTCCATTTGGGCCTTTAGTTTGACAGACAGGCAGTGGGCTCTTCTTCTGATTCAGATGCAGTTTGGGCTTGTCTTCGAGTTCTGTTTGTGATCCAGTCAATCTTCTAATGATGTGTTTTCCTTTTCAATAAGACAATAAGGTAAAACACAAATAATTTTAATTGTGGAAGCATGTGTGTAGCTAACAAGAACAGATAAGTAATAACTAATAATTAATGAAAACTTAGATTTGATTTCATTGAAATTCCCCTAGTTTTCCCAATAGCTGGGCCAGGTTTCGGCAATGCTTTTTGGGCTTGATCTATTTTCAGATAGAACTATTTGTCATCTCATTTAAATATGGAGGGCGATAGAGACCTAGAAGCATGAATTGTGTGATGGGATGATATAGATTCAAGAGCAGAGTATGGTAGAATAAGAACTATAGAGGCATTGATGGAAAAGGGTAACTCTAAGAAGGAGCAGCTTGAGCTGGAGTGGAGTAGGAAAATAAAGGATTTGGTGAGTTAACTTGCTAGTTTAGGATAAGACGAGGAACATAGGGAAACTCATTTATAAAGGAAAAAGAGACTGTTGAAGTATCAAAAGGAAATTACAAGGAATGCCAAGTTACTATTGCATTGCACTATCATTTGCTTCTGTACCTGACAAAGAAGCTTCATGAATATCAACATGATTATCAACTCTGACAGTGTTATAGAATTTCAGGCATATCAACATATAAAACCTCGCTTCACCTGGTGTAATGAAATAAATAATGAAAACCTTTGCAGATGAAAAATAAACCAAAAAACTAAATCAAAGAAAATGAGGATCTCAACTACTACTGAAAACAAAATTAGCTGCCTCAAAATGAAAGCACCAGTGGGATGTTGTCTGTGTGTATGGTAATTAATACAAAAAATTCTAGTAGCTTGCTATGCATTAGTTCTGAAAAATGCCCCTACAAACCAAAGCTTGTGATCAAAGGTTGAAAGGAAAAAACCATCAGGATGCCTTCTTACAAAATGTCATAAGAGGTTGCTTACGAAAACTTTAATTGCTCAGAAAGAAGATTTCTGCAACTCAAAATTGCATGCAAAACATAAATTCCACTTCAAAGTTCAATGGAGACCCACTATTGAGAATTTAAAAGTGTTAACTGGATGCCTTACAAGACATGCCATTCGATGTGAACAAGTTTTAACATGTCGCATTAAAATATATTTACAGCTAATACAATCCATGAAGTATCCAGCACGAGAAAGCATCAATGCAACATTCCATTAACTCTTTGAAAACCAAACATTTTGACATTACCTGTGTAAACTTAGAGTTGTGAGTATTCAAAATAGTTGATTGAAATGAGTGCATGAGTGTATCATAGACCTATTGACAAAACCAATGGGAAAAATTTAGATGTCAAGAAAAAAATAGATCAATTATGCATGTTTTTGAAAAACCACCAACTTTAATTGACCAACAATACAGTTCACCAATGGGAAAAATTTAGATGTCAAGAAAAAAATAGATCAATTATGCATGTTTTTGAAAAACCACCAACTTTAATTGACCAACAATACAGTTCAAGCTGGCTAAATAAATAATAATTTCACCTATGACAGATGACCCTCATCAGCACATAATTTTAGATGCTCTAAAGTAATTTCCATTAATACGTCCATCTTATCTACAACACCCCCAAGACTCTGCATAGAAGAAGATTTTGGCAATTCAACATTTGCCTACAACCCAAATCAACCATATGCAATTATATAATTTATACAAAATGAGAAGAATTGCTTGTCCTGGAACATGCATGCCAGTTACTGTAAATCAAAGCTATTTCAAGGAAACACTATACAAGTTATACGGATACCTCACTACCAGGTTTCCCAGGTTCTTCATTTTCTTCATCATCTTCCATTTCCATGTCAAATATGTAGACCTTTCTTGAGTCTTCATGTAAAATGTGTTCCCATTTTATTTCAACCTAGATTTCAAATACAATAAGAAGGGCATTGAGAGTCTAGACAACCTTCTAACACAAATGGTCCAAAAATTTAGAATTTCATTATAAAAACCAAAATTTTAGAAATGAGAAATATCAATGATGCACATTGGTTTTTTGTTGAATATGCCCAGTTACTTACATCAATTTCAATAAGCCTGTCCACCACTGCCATAAGTATTCTACTACCAATAATTTCTTCGACAGCACTGCTCTCCACTCTAAGCATGTTCTCAACATACAAAACATTCCACTGAAAAGCATAAGACAAAAAACACAATTATTCCACATAGACATAATCATTTTTTATTATAACCATGGCATTTCTTAGTATGTGCTTGGAACTATAGAATGCTGATAGCTGTAAATAATGACATCATAAAGAATATTCAATTTACAAAAACAACAAACTATGATACCAAGTGTCGTGTACACGTATTCCTAAAGCCAAATGTAAACAGACGAAAATATAAGAAGATCTTCGTACAGCCATCACATACAAATATAAAATCTCTGTGCTCAATGTAAAGGACTGATCCATCTCTGATCTGCTCTGCCAAAAATGAGGTAAAGCACCCCCATACAACTGGTGTAAACATGTCACAGGGACAAATCTGTAGGATACCATGTGTAGAAATGGATAGATAACAAATGACTGCTGAGGGTTAGAGTGCTGATAGAAGATTTATTTGACAGGCCTGCGTGAATGAGACAAGTAAACAACAAAATTACTCCAGAAATCAATAAAATGACTATGGCAGACTCTCTAGGCAGAAGCTATGGTTTTTAGAGACCCTGACTATGGGTTTCCCTTTGCTATTCTTGGGAAAAGTTGGGTCCAAAATTTGGTTGTGCTTCTCCCCATTTATAGTTAAAATAGCTAAGGAAAATATTGGTTTTTAAAGCTTAGTTGAAGAAAGGATAATTGTTGTTTCCCAAATGTGTGGAAGGAGAAAGTGTAAGTCGGCTTCATATCCATGTTTGACCTTTGTTCAGTGGGTCATTGTTCACTCTAAATGGTTGGCTATAGTTGTGAGTAGAATAGGAAGATTTTCAGTGGGAAAATAAAGCTGCTTTTTCCATGTTTATTCTCTAACTTGCATGAGAATTACCTGGCATCAATTTTACTTTGAGAATAACAAGTCCAAACAACAAGACAAAGCAAGGAAAGGTCTGTTGGGCAGCCATACTTTTTTGGTCTCAATGGCAGCGAATAAACATTTAATTAATGGCAATTCTAACTAATGAAAAAAGGATTAGATGAGGGGGGACAATTGTCCTTTTCTACCTTGGGTGAAAAAAAGAATCCAACAACACCAACTACTCATCTAGTGCAGTAGTTAGACTTAATGTGACCTGCATGCAAAGTTTATGGGATTTTAGGTTTTATTATTTTTATTTCTCCCAGCAGTGGGATCAATTTGGTTTAAGGAGGAGGCATTTCTTTGTATACATCTTACAAAGACTGTTTAGAGGTTAGATAGTTCATTCTCTTGGCAATATTGTAGCAATGGACAGCTCTTTACACTACCATTCATGATATCTAGACCACTACCTCCATTGCTCAATGTAAAGGACTGATCCATCTCTGATCTGCTCTACCAAAAATGAGGTAAAGCACCCCCATACAACTGGTGTAAACATGTCACAGGGACAAATCTGTAGGATACCATGTGATGGCCTAATGCCTTCGTACAACAGATGTGTTTGGACTCTGGAGAAGATCTTTGCTCAATGCACTATGCACATATTTCAATATCTGATAGGCCAGTGTTTCAGATGTAGGTAGACTGGATAAAATAGGGTCTAGTGACAGACAAATTCTCAACACTGACTAATGAAACTCATTCGCATGCTATGGCCTCATGCTGTGTGACCTGTATAGCTTGAAGATGTAATTTTTAGATAGCAACTAGGAAAAGATGAAACTTACTAGCATAAGATGAAATTTTTAGATGGCAACATTGTGACCAAAGATGAAACTTACTAGCATAAGATGAAATTGCATGACATCTATTATCAACAGCCATATTCGAATGAACACTTAAATTTTACTATTTGAGTGTCTGGAAAGTGAAGTTGTTTCCATCCACTAAGCTTTTTATCTACTTCCAATCCAGCATATCTAGAAGCCATAAAACCTTGCTGTTGGAGTTCACAGCATCGCAAAAGTCCACTTCAATGCCAAAGACGTCCATGTTGCCATCTTGAGCATCCACCAGCAGTAGTGCAAACCAGGCTCTGATCTTTGATACAAACAGATATGAGGGAGAAAATTGCAAATAATCATAAGCAAGGGCCCTGTATGCTGGTCCATCAACATAATCGAAGACAGATTTATCAATAATGCAAGCAACTTTATCACTGTCTCTTCGCCCTACGAGAAGAGAAACACGAATGCTCTCACTGAACACAACCCGGAACCTGGGACTCACGGGAATTGTCATCTTGCAAGTTAGGCTTCTCAAATGATCCCTCATCATATCACAAATTCCGGGAGGAGGGTTTATAATCCCTGACTGAAGGAGCGTACCGTGGACTACATCTGAATAAACCGACTTATCATCCAGCCATATATCAACATAGAATTCTATATCATCAAAGGAAAATCTGGGAACCGAGAGGGGGCTATGCCGCCGCTTACAGAGACTCATGTAAAGTTTATGGCAACCCTGAGAAGCCCCAATTGGAGGAGATCCATTGGTTTTGCAAATAGATGGCTATTTCTTTGCACACAAATTCTTCCAAAAATAATCATCTTTGGCTAGATCTCTCCACCGCGTGCATACACACATACATAATGCTAGGTCTTTTCCGTTCATCAGGGGAAAAACAGCCTTTAGCACCTCTTCAGAGCACCAACCTTCTGCCATTTTTAGAAATGTCACTAATTGCCCCAAATCAATAAATACCCAAAATTGGACCTTACCCATATTTCTGCGCTTTGCAGAATACCTAAACCCTAACGAGATTTGTGGATTTTACAAAATACACGAACCCTGGACCTTTCCCAAACTTAGGGATTTTTCAGAAAACCCATTTTGTTGTAGCCAATCTTCATGACGGTCATTTTGTTTCCAGAACGAAATTTGTTACTCTTTAGATCAAAGAAAAGCAGCCCAAAACCCCAGAAGTCAAATTTGTCACTTGCAAATGTAAGATTGGAATAATTCTAAAAGCTTTAGGTCTACTTTGAATATTCGGTATACAGAAACCGTAATTAACAGGGTTTTTTATCATATTATGTGATTGGTCAAAGCTAGTTTAAGGGCAAATATGTAAATAGCAGAGGCTGATACAAGATATATTCAGTAATCAATTTCTAAAATAGAATGTGTAAAATGGGCATTAATGAAATCATACGATGACAGAAGTACTAACCATTGATTTCAGAAAGAGGGCATGCGATTTGATCTCTGGTCCTCCATCCCAATCCATTAGCTATGATTGATCCAGTCTTCCATTCGGAAAAGAGAAAAAGAGAAATAGAAGAATCCAATGTTAAAAGTCAAATGAAAAGAGATCTTTACTCCTCTTTTTCCTATTATTGTTAAGGCAAGTTGTATTCTCTTTTAAGGAATATCGTTGATGGTCACTTCAACTCATAGATATTTTGTTAATTCATGGTAGTGTATTGACATTATGTATCAATACGAGGCTTATATATTCATGTCTATAGAAATATGTGACAATAAAACCTAAGCGTCAGATATGAGAGCTCAAATTTACATAGAGCTAAACAGAGAGCTCAAATTTACATAGTAGAATCCTTTCTTCTCAATTAAACTTATAAATAGAAGAGAGAGGATGTTGCACAGGAAATAATCCCTAGTTCACTGGATGGTTGAGCCATAGGTCTATTGAGTGCTCAAAATTTACTAAAGAGAAGTTTTTGTCTATGTCGAAGAAAGTGGGAAAAAGGTTATTGGAAGGCTCTACAAAGGATGGTAAATGGACCTTGTGACTACTCTATTGGTAGTTAAGGATGTAAAAAAACTCCCATATGATACTCATACCCCACCCAATGATTCAACTCTCAATTCATTCCTAAGGTCTGACAAATTTAAGCAACTATGGAGAAACTTATGGTTGGGATATGGATTTTTTATTATTGCAAGATATATGGAAACAAAATAGCTTCCTTCCCAAATAATACTTTCAGTATCCAACTTGATTTTTTATGAAGTTCATAAGATGATTCTCTCTGAATTGTACATTTATTAAGGAGAAGACATGTTCATACTCATAATTTTTTTTCCATAATTTAGTTAAGGTTTAATGGTTTTTCAAGGAAATAGTTCTATTTAAGACTTAAATAGGACATTAATTCAATAGACCCTAAATAATGATAAGTTTTATTTCCTTATGTTATATGAATCGCCTTAATTGATAAATTTGTGGCATACTTGTTCATGAATCAGTTGGAATTCAAATTGTTGACATCAAGTATGCAAATTAAAGCATCATTCTTGCTTGTAAGTGGGCTTACAAAGTTGATAAGGAAGAAAATGTTTTAAAAGGTATATTCATGAATTTTAGATCATGTTATTCTTATTTTCCTATATTTTGGGGATCCATAAACACTGAAATTCCTTCCTTTGCATATGACTATTTCGTTCATTGTTTGTCACTCTTGAGAAGAAACTTTCAAAAGGAGGTGTAAGGTTTGATGCAACACTCAACATTATGTAGGAAATGAACCTAAGCGTCGGATATGTGACGGTGCTTTCCATCTTAAATAGTTGACCAATTAAAGGTGTCGTCGCTTAAGCGCCGCTTTTACTAACTCTCCGTCGCTTAACCGACGGTTATGAGAATAGCCATCGCTTCACCGACGCTTGTGGCCACATTTACAAAAAAAAAAAATATATCCTTGTGATTTTTGGTAAGTTTAAAAAGAGAAATCCAAGCGCCGTCGGATTTTTCTGTCGGATTTTGGATCGAAATGTAGTAGTGCTAGAATAGAGGGTGTGAACACCCAAGCTGCCAAGTATGAGATTAACATTCAATTCCTTGAGCCTTTTGGGTTTGAAAGCATAGCAGCAGATGCTAATGCATGGAAAAAGTTCACAAATGAGCAAGCTGGGGCTTCCCAATGAAATGTTTTGGGAATATTGATTAATAATGTAATATATTATATTAATTTTTGTGTACAAGCTACAGGACAAATTTTTGTAAAGGAAAGGTTGGGGAATCCCAAGAGGCAATGAGGGGCAGCCCAAGAGTTTTTTTCTTTTTGTGTAAGTATAGGAGAGTTTTAGATAGTAGGGACATTTTTTCAGACTATCTTGAGCAAGTTTATTGTAAGAAGAACTAATTAATTTTACAATAAAGAGTTATATGTTTCAGCTGGAGAAAGTTTTGTGGAGCTTCAAATGTTTTCCATGGGCTGGTTGAATGTGAATTGTTTCTTTTTCAGCTTGTTTTCCATGAACCATGAGATCGTTCTAACCTATTGAATTCTTTCATGTTATGAATGTACTCCTATTTATTTTGTGAAATTTCCACATTTGTGATTGAGTAATGAATGCTTTAATTAACAATAAGCTATCTTGTTGTTCATCTTTCTATTGATATTCATGTCTTCAGGAATGTTAATATCTATCTATGATTTTCTTTATGCATGCAATATAATACATTATTCACCATTAATTACAGTTTTTCTCCCTAGGGATTGGTTAGTGTGTCTTAGTTAGTTTCTCTTTGTTTTGTGATTTAGAAGTGAGAGAGGTAAGACGAGAGGTAAGAACCTACGCATCACATTGTGACCCTCCTTGTTATCTCTATCACTTGCATTTTTTTAGGCACTTGCACATCATACTTAAACATTAAAAAACTCAAAAATATACACGGTGGATCGGGCTATAACTGGTAAAACACTTCAATCGTTACTTGACCTATGGTAGCTGGACCATAAACCGGATGGATTCCCCATACAAAACAATAACGAGCTGATTGGGAATGTTTATTGGGGAGAATCCCTACTATTGTTACTTGTGATTTTCCAGGCACCAAAAATCACACAACTAACGGTTCTTCCCAGGTCGAGGTGGATGCTAGGATTCTATGCAGGGGATTGGCTCCATTGTTATTCGGAGGGTTAGGTTGTTGTCCAACTACTTGGGGTTGGTTGTTTCCTCAGTCCATTAGGAAGGTTGGGGTGGGTTTATTAGGGAGGTTCTACTGATTGCAGACCTATCCTTGGGGAACATCAAGAGTCGGGGTCGAAGCAGATGTAGGTTTCACAGATGGTGGGTAGTAGGAAGGAGCCACTGGAAGGGATGCAAAACCTACCATATGGCCATTACATATAGGTGTTGGGAAATCTGTTCCATGAAAGTGAGGAACTGGTGTGGGACACTCATATGAAGGTGTGGCTCTGGATTGATCCACTAGGCATGGAAATCCAGTGGTGTAACCAGGTTGGGAAACAATAGGGGTGTTATAGGAGTGATGCGGTAGTGAAGGAGAGGTGATGTATAGGTGGGGATGCTAGGTAATAGAGCCAATGAATCCATCAACAACATGGGAATCCCTCGACATATCTCTCCATGAGGAGCTACCATGAGGAGAATCAGGTATCATGGTATAAAGATAACTTGATTGGGCATAGATAAGATCGAAATGTTGTGCTTTGAGGATCGCTTCTTCCTCAGTTTTTGTGCGCTCGGATGCAACATTATTGGAAATAAGGGGGAGTAAGGTTTTAAGAAACTAATCAAGGAAAATCCTATCATCTAATAGATTTTACACAAACTACAACGGTGATGCCACTCATGGATGTGATTCGTGATATGGGTAGCAATGTTATGTCTACAAGATAAAAGTATTTCCATGCCCTTATTGTAATGGATAGGTAGCTGGAAGTACTAAAGGAACATCGAGGCTAATGAGGAAAAATCATGATAAGTGGCATGGGGAAGTTTAGTGTACCATTTGGATGCAACACTAGTGAGCGTGCATTGGAATAGACACAATCATATAGAATCATCCACTATGTTGTTAGAGGAACACCATAAGTGGAATGACATGATGTGGTTTTGAGGGTCTTCTCCCACCTTCCCTTCAAACTAGGGGATGTCTGAAGTGAGTTTGGTAGGCATGGGAGGCCATAGTGATTCATGACAGGTGGGTTCATTCGTCAACCGTTCCAAGTCAGGCAAGTCGAGATTAGGTCTAGGAGGACCAACAATGGTGTTGGGTTTGGGGGGCATGTATTTTTCGCGTGCAAATGGTGGTTGGTAGGGATGACTTCCGACAGTAGGAGTAGTCACTGGAATGGTGTGAATAGTTGGAATGGTGGTAGAAGGGACAATTCCCCCATGCATAAATATAGGTATGGTGGCAACCATGGTGGCTGAAGTGGGGCCACCACTAGTGGGAAGTGGACCAATAACAGTGTGTGTGGTTACAAGGAAACCACTAGGACTAGGACCTAGAGGTTCGACAGAAGGGATACCTCGTATGGCAGTTGGAGTGGTCATAAGTCCACTATCATCCATCCTCCTTAGAAGGGGTTGGGAGGTGCACCAACCATGGGGCTATATGGGGCAGTGAACAAGGTAGGTTTGGATTGATAGGAATATGAATTAGACTTAGATGCAATATATGGCTATGATGGTGGGGAATGACATCATATATAGATCTGGCCATGACAGTTCAAGGGACCGAACTAAGGGCTATTCCCCCTAAATATTTGGGAGTAGCATGGTCGAGCAATGATGACATGAAGCTGTGGAATATGATGAATGAAGGCTCAAGGGTGTCAAACACAAGCTAAAAATTCCAAGTACAACTGAGTGCATAGAAGGAGAGCTAGTAAATGGTGGTACACAAGTAAAAAAGAAATATCTAAAACTTAACTACAATAGCGTGTCAAGCAGGCGAGTCTACAACAAAGTGGCCAAAAATCCAACAAGCAGCACTACCTATAAAGAAAATGATGCACTAACCTATTGGGTATATGTGCAAGCAAGTTCCTAGCAACAAAATGGAAGCCCCTCAAAAATTGTATCCTCTTTTGGGTGGTCAAATCCACAGTCAAACAATACAAAATGGAAGAACCAAAGGCTAAGAGAATCCCACTACCGAGAGGGACCTCGGGTAAAATAGCCCTTATAAAATGGAAACTAGGATACCTCATTCAAGACACATTCGTGACGGTTTCTTGGTGCTTCATCCCTTTGGTCATCGACATGCATAAGGAGTACAATGAAGGGTTATCCTTCGGTACAGAATAGAGTGTGTTATTTCACCCTTAATTTCGGAACCCCTTCATTGTGACTTACCCCCATATAGCAGGAGGCCCCTTGATAAACTCAATGTGACCATGTCAAAAAATACTAGAGGATTTTGGTCCCCTAGAAGAAAAAGACTATGTCTCATATGTAAGTGAAAAGGGGGTGTTATTTGGATGCATATCCCTAGTGTCCTAACTTAACTACAATATTGTTTTGGTCCTCAAATGAAGTTACAATGTTGGTTCAATTAAGTTAAATTTTAGGCTCAGCTTGGGGTCATGAACCAAGTATTTTACTTTAAGGTGTTAGATTTGTGTACAAGTGAAGTATAATGTCTAAACCCTAATGCTCTCATGCCAAAGATGCATATGTTGAAAAAATAATGAATAGTAAATCATAGTAAATTTTTCAACAACTAACAACTAGTCCTTCCAGAGAACAAAATATACACAAGTAAATAAGCACATAAGGAACTTCACAGGTTGTAGGAAACACATGAGGGGTCTCAACTACAAAGCTCAACTAAGGGCGTCTCACATACAAGGAAAAGAGGACCGCAAAAAAACAAGGGATGTAAGCAATCAGATCGGGAAGGAAACAGGTGGGGAAGGGGTAGAAGACAGACCAGGGGTTTGGAAAGGGTCTCAAAACACCTCAAAGAACTGGAAAAACTACATGTTGCACCTGTCAGTGGAATAGGTATGTTTGGGTCACACATAACTGTAAAAACGTCATGACCGAGACAGAAAATCAGCAGAAAAAGTTAGATCACACTAAATAGGGGTTTACACATGAAAAGTCGCACTAAGATGGGTCACAGTAGCAACCGATATCGTTTTGGAATCCTAGATAGGTGCGGTTTGGAGTTTAGGTTTAGGTTTCACTTATTGAGGCAAAAGGTGTGACCTTGGTTGCATTTATTAGGTAAAAAGGTGCGACCTGGGTCGCAGATTTCTGTTGGATAGGTGCAATCCGGCTGGAACGGAAGGTTTTCTAAGGAAAATTGTTGACTTGGGTCGGGGCGGAAATCACTGTGACATGAACGGTTTGGATATGCCGCAGGGGATTTATATCAGTGATGACTGAAGCTACTCAAGTAGAACAAACCAACAAAAACAGACATCCAAGGGGATCGAGCTAGTGGATTCGTCAAAACTATAGTGGGGATTTATCCCCTACTACGTGCAAAAGCACCTATCTTAGATCAACAGGATCTAAGGGTAGAGTTCATGATGCCAGGTATATCTCAACCTTGACTTACAACAAGCAATAACAACATATTTTTACGATTTTATCTAACTAATGCAACAAAATAATAAAAATACCTTTAAATTGGGCCACTGCATTCGTTTGAGGAAATGGTCTGTAGGTGCCCACAATCCTAGTCTCTCTTTATCTCTAACAAGGGGTTGTCACCAGGAAATATATCAAGGGTTGCATGGAGATATCTCAGCACGCAACGTGGGATAATGTGGTGAAATGTGTGGGAAGTGAGGAATTCTGGAAAAAATGAAAGTTTGAAAGTTATAATGTACAAAAAGTGAACGAATGTTTGTGGAGAGACCTTCACAATGTATTTATATATGCTCCTAGATTCTTTTACCCATGGTATTTTATTGTTTATAGTATATGTCCATGGTTTTTGACTCATTCTCATTTTAGGGTTTTTTTGTCCTTTTTGTAGAAAGTGGGGTCATGTTGAAATAAATGCCCATATTCCCTGTATTTATGGGGAAAGGAATAATAATGTTTTGTACCAATTTTGGTGGAATTTAATTTTGAAGGTAAAAATGGAGGGAATAATGGTGGGACTATAATGTATAATTATGGTTTAGACTGTAGAGAGGTATGTGGAAAATTTTTGGTGTTAACAGAGGTCATAGGGTCAAGTCTTCTTGTTGGTTACCTCTGTGAGGATGTGAACCTCATTCAATTTCCTCACCATCTTCAGTTGCAAAAACTGTAGCCAAATGGTTTCCCTTGGCCAACATCCTAGAAATGAAGGGAAGTGCTCAGAGGCTTCCCATGTTGTGCATTTCATAAAAAATCATGCAACCTAGTCCTATAGTATTAATTTTGGGAGAATGTAAGAGATATAAGAGAGATACTAAATGAAAGGATTGATATAGTATTGGGACATTATTGCATAAATATATTGGAGGTGACAACCAACAAGCCCAATTCATGGAGGTAATAGAAGTTGAAGGCATAAGAATAACAAGCAATGTGGCTATAATGAAGAATGGAAGCAATGTGGCTAAAATAAGAATGCAATAAGGAATCTGGAAATGGTAGAGTTACACATATATTAAATAGAATAACTCTTCTCCCACGTGAACTTTTCAAGAACGAGGACTTGCCAGGTTTTGAGCATTAGGAGAGGGGTAGAACACTACTAAGAGAAACTCATACTCTCCAACACAAAATGAAAATAATGGGCTCCAAGCTTTAGTGTTACAAAATCTAATTTATATTGGTGGATAGAAAAGTGTTGTGTATCCTAGGTGAAGAGCCATAATTTCGTACCTATAACTTATCTCGTAGTTTAAACTTTAAACTAATAAATAAATTATACTTACAAAATTATGGCTCTAAACTTTAAAGCTATGCACTCACAGTTGGGTAATTGTTGTCTACAAGCATACTTGAGGCATTGTGTTTAGCATACAAACTATTTTGTTAACAAATAAGGTATAGAATTATTGAATAAGGTATCATTGCTTGGTATTTGAAAGGATTTCAATATGTTTGACTATTGGGGAAATGCACTCTCGGTATGCTACGGTTTGTAATAGCCATTATACCATTGACTAAGTTAACTCATCTCTTATCATAAAGCTGTTATCTCAATTCGACAAAAGAATTGGATATTCTCAATTTGACAAAACTATGAAAGTCTAAGAAAATACATGCCCAATTGAGGTGTGATACAATTGCATCATGATGTAGATAATTGTCTCATGAATATATGTACAAACCATATTGCATTTAGTCTTCCACGCCTACTATAACTCCTTACTCTCACATGGATGCTTTCTTTGGGTGGATCTGGAAGGTTTGGCACTCTGTTCAGATTTTTTTGAATTCCTTTCAAGCTTCCTAATGTGGGATCCTTGTTCAGCATCAGAGTTTGAATCATCCTTTTCCTTTTTAGCTTCTGCACTCTTTGGGTGTTTTCTTTTGGATTCATTTTTCCAAGGAGGAAAACAAAAGATATTTTAAGAGTGTCTTTGAAATCATGACTCAATCCAAATGAGGACATATATTTAAATATTAAATATCATAAGTGACTTATTATATTTGGTTGTAAGCATAGGTATTTGGCACTAGAGTAATTAATATTATTGTTGTGCTCTAATATTGACATATTTTAACATATGTAGTTATTAAGAAAAAATATAACATATATGTTCATTGTTGGGTCCTACCACAAAGTATAATCATATCAGAATTTGTCAAAATCTCATACCGTGAAAATTTATTTAAGATTGGAATGGAAAGGAACAAAGAAACAATGAATGACACTACAATTCCTTTAATAGAAAATATTTTGAATAAGCTATTCATGTAATAAGAATTATAAAGTTAATTTTTATCAATGGAAGGAAATGCACATTGAAATTCAAATGTGAAAATCAATAAGGTTGAAAGTTAATTTTATCAAAAGGAAATGCACTTTAAATTCAATTGTGAAAATCAATACATTAGTTTCCATATCCTAGTAGATGGTCTTGGTATAAAAATAGAATGGCCTCAAATTCCCCATTGAAGTTATGAACAATAATTTGTGTACTAAATTTATACCTGCAAAGTGAAAGGAGACCCATAGTGAAGTAAATGCATCAAGATCTGGGTAGAGAAAGAAATAGAGAGAAATATTAAGATACAAGACTTGAACTGTACAAGTCATTAGTGAACAAATATGGGAAATAGAGTCTTTGTTCAAATATACCCTAATGTCCCAGTAATTAAGGAAAGGGAAGGTATAACTATGGCCCAAATGTAAATATAGAGTGGGATAAACCTCTAGTTCATATGGAGAACAGATATTGCAACCATGATGGCTCATGTGTACTTGCTAAAACTTGCCATCAAGGTGAGTTAAGAGAAATTGAAATCCACATAGAATTTCTATCAAAATAAGTGTGTTCTCTACATAGATATCATCACCATTTAGTTTGAACTTCAAGTGGGCTATAATTGTCACAAACAATGTCACAATTATATTGTTTAGCTGAAAAATAAGAATGCTTGCTATGAATTAACATATGCATTCTGACAATATACAAAGGAAGATAATGCATGCTTGTTTCATTCTAGATTTAGACACAACTATGGTTGGAATCTACAAGTTTGCAAATATTGATTAACGAATAAAATTCTAAAACCTACATCTTCATCAACTTCACCTTTAAACATTACCTTTTGGCTATGTTGCATTCCACTTTCCACATGGAACTCTAGTACTTTCTTCAGATGGAAGGGTCATGCATGGCATGCTAGCATAATATTCTTCAAAGGCTTGTTGATCTCTATCGCTTGAGAAAAACATAATCTCAAATGACAAGCCTTTCTTCATTATCTCATTGTAATTATCCAAAATCATAGTGAACGTTTCTACAGGGACCACACTAAGGGGATGAAAACTAAACTAAACAACACAGATTTAACAATAGCATGTGCCAATATATACCGTCCTTATGAATTAAATAGTTAAAGAATAATTTTTTTTAATAATTTTCATCTTGGTTATTGTTGTTTCTTTCCTTTTTAGATGTGTGAGGGTTCTCTTTCAATTTTTCTCTGCACACGAGTTTCCATTCAGGAGGCACAACCATTAAATTTAGGTTTGATATTTATTTCCTTTGGTTTCTCTTCTCACGTGTCTTCTCTCTCGAAATCTATCTTTGTAAGGTCTCTGGGGTGCATTGTTTCCTCCCATTCTTCTTATTTTGAATGAGTAGGGTTTTTAAAAGAGTATGGTTGTGGTTCACTATGACTTGTGGTTGTGGTTGTCATTACGACCATCTAAAGAGTTGTTAAGTAAGGAAACCTTTCCATTTTTGGTAGAAGAACATGTACCAGGCTTGTAGGGGTGGTTGCAATAAGAAACATCTAGATGTTAGGTTGGTCCTGGTAGTGTTGCCATCCAAATATCAGATGCTCGGTTCTAGTTCTATAAAATATCTTCAAGTTTGTCACATTTAATTGAGTGCATTTAGCATTTCATGAGGCATATCACTAGTCCTCTCACCATCCCTCTCTGGTCAAAGAATACAAACATGAAGCATAGAAGGTTAGTTGAATATGTTAATTTTGAGGAAAAGAGAACATCTTCTGCCAAATCAGAATGGAGGTCTTTCTTACCCATGTATAAAGAGCATAATCTAAAATACTGCCAATTTAACTATGGACAGTTTCTATCATGAATTGGCTATAAAGCAATGCATCTATATTAATGTTTTCAAATTTCTTCTTTGATTATATTTTGTTTTTGTGTTTGGTTATGTTCAATAACATTTAAAAAATATATATCTACTAGATTTAAATATAGAGGGCACTCACGAATCGTCCAATAAAATTATAGTATCCGATGAAGGAATTGGGTGTGAAGGAGAATCCACAAAGAATTACCAAACTGTTAGACGAGATGGATAAGAAGGGTTTGAAAAACAAGAAGGTCTTAATTGATCTCTCAAATATCATTGTTAAACTATCTAAATTATGATTGAGAATGCTATTACAGAGACTTTGAAAAGAAAAAATTATAAAAAATGCATTCATGCGAAATTTCTAGGTAAAGAGATTCGATTTTTTTTGGATATTTGGATTCTCCACATCGAGAGAAGAGATAAAGGATGTCCTTGGATATTTTTTTTAACAGAAACTATAAAAATTTTGAAATTAAACAGGCTATGCACAGCCATACATTACAGAAAAAAAAATATTCTGAGAGTTCTTGCAGTTCAAAAAAGGAGCAAACAAAACCGGTCCAAAAGGATGACCAAAGAACTCCACACAGAGTTTTTACATAGCTTCTAAGGACTGAGGTAGTGTATACCCTAATAAACTATTGATTAAGAAACAGACAAAAAAACATGAACTATTAAAACCGTTAAAAATTTCCTGAGTGCTTCATGGGTTGAACAACCGATTCCTCCTCTATAGGGTGAGTTGTTGCTGCTGGAGTTTCAAGAGCCTTACTGCCTTGATTCATGCTTACCAAACGTTGGAGGTCTTCTTGAATTCTGCCCACCTTTCCCATGATTTCCCTGAGGTTTCTTTCTGTATCATCGATCCTGGAGTCATGATTACTTATTTGATATGAGGTGTAACTGACCACTTCCCCCATATTTTTTACCTCTTAGGAAATTTCGTTGTTGTCCATAATGCCAATAGCCATCATTTCATACAAACGCCTGAGATTTTTCTTTAAATATGCAAGCCCAACATTCTCATTTGCCTGGTCCATTCTGCCTTGTCTGGGAATGGCAAGAGCTAGTATGGAGAAATTGCTGTGGAGAGCCCAAACTGCACCTTCAAGCTCTTGGTCCTGTTTGTCACCAGAAAAACCACCAAGAACTGAGTTAAGAGTGTTGAATTCCTGCAGGAGAGAGTCACGTTCTTTCTTTCTTTGATAGGAAAGAGTGTTGACTGCACCTTCTTTCCACCTTGAACAATTACAACCCAGAATCGAGTTGTTTCCTGCTATGAAAGACTGGTCATCAATGGAAAGGCTGATCCCATAACCAGAGTTCGAAAACCACAGAGAAACACCATCTTGTGAAGAGCAGAAGAAGGTGAAGAAAGTGGCGAGAGCCAACCTTTCTTTAACAAATACCCTGGTAAGAGGTAGAGACTCCCATGGGATCTCCTGCAAAATGCCCTCGTCAACCCCTGAAATAATATCTAGCAGAATCCTCTCCAGAGAAATCACATAATGAATGGAGTGCACACCATTTCCGAAAGGAGCTTGAGGGTGAGGAAGGCTTCAGGGGGAAGACATATTGAGGAGGAAAAAAAGACCCGGAGCGTGTGAGTTGCAAAAGCAATTAAGTTGAGGGAGATGCGTATTAAAACCGTCGAGGATCGAGCAAAGGCTAGTGAGAGTGGTGAGGAATAAGACGACGCGTTAAGACAGGAGATCCTTCATGAAGATCCATGGGAGTGAGGCCAATGGTGAATGGGGATCATGTGGCGGCAAAGTGAGGAGGAGTAGAACGATGCATTGAAACATAAGAGCCTTCACAAATATCCTTGAGAGTGGGTTTGATGTGGTGGGGGTCTAGGTTTGCATCCCACAAATTCATTAAGGTATGGGTTTGGGGTGTGAGTTTTGACCGTTTAGACAATAGTGGACTTGGGGTAAGGAGGCCACCATATTAGCCAAGGCGTCAGCAACAACATTATTTGTGTGAAGAATGTGGTAGAATTCATAGTGCTTAGATAAGAGAGGAGTGATTTTATCATATAGACGAGGACACTTTATTGAGCCTATGGTATATCCGTTGAGCATTTTATATATGACGCGTTGAGAATCTCCAAATATCGCTATCCTGGAGAGATCATTGTTAGCTAGGATTTTCATTCCCCGGAGGAGAGCCAACCACTCAACCTCATTATTGGTCCTATAGCCAAGACCCCAAGCAAAGGTTTGTTCAACTTGTCCTCTAGGATCCAAAAGGATCCCCCCGCACCTACCACCCTTAAGGATGTCCTTGGATATTATCTAACAAACATGGTTGAATTGGGATCCTTGGAGAATATAGAACCAGACAAGGATTTGGGGGAAAAACATAGTAGCTCTAACACTGTTACTCTCGACTCCAATGTTGGCCAGTCATTGATAGGTAAGAGACAATGATTGTTTTCTACCTGATTTGGATAAAAATTATTACGAAATATATAACGATCTTGTACTATTTCTGTGCGGTACCCCATACAAAAAAGTTTTGATATTTATCACTAAAGGTTTTCTATTTTACAATAAAGTCACCAAAAATGCCTAAAAAAAGGAAAAAGGGTGAATGAAAGTACTGGTGAAGAATGTAACTTTAAGTACAAGGGAATCATGACCAAATGCGATACCAATTTTGGAACTATCTTTCAAAATTCGATGTTGGACTTTTATCTTCTAAAAGTGATGTCAATGAAGCTTATTTTGTCAATGTCGATTCTAGAAGATTAGGTACAGATAAACCATTGATTATTTTTTATTTTGAAAGAGTTTTATTGTATGCAATACATTAAAAAAATTAGATTTCTAGGAACACCAAATACCGAAACAAGATCAAAAGGTTACTTTTTACATCTAGGATATAAGGAATTCTTTGAAAAAGGACTTTGTACATTTGAAGTGGTTGTATGGATATCCACACAACAAAAAAACGTAAATGAGTTTTTTCCAACATTATTAGAAACTGTAGATATAAAAAGGGAACCATTTAAATTTATATTAACACAAGATGGTTTTCTCGGATAGCCATGGAGGGTTATGAAAGTAATGGAAATCCTTATGTATTTTCAAAATGTTAAAAAATGTTTGGGACATTTTGATCCATGATACAATGCTAGAAATACAGTGATTGTAGATGGCTCGAAAGAAAAACATAGTTGTAACAAGGAAGTGAGTTGTATTATAACAAATAGTTATACTTTCCCTGATTTCAATGACACATTCTTGTTAGATCGATGATGGCCTTGCTTACTGCACCAAAATGGTGTGAGCAGTGCGATTCCAATTGTAAAATATATGGAACTAGTTTGTTAAATAATATAGTTAAAATTTGTTTGTCATAAATAAACACGATGAGTTTTTGTATATTCAACTATGTGATTACAATACATGTAAAGTGTTGAGTTTGGTTTTCAAAAGTGTAAAACCAGAACTTGAAAATGCCAAAATTGGTTTTGAAAATCACAAACTTACGTATTGAAAGTGTCAAAAGCAGCCTTTTAAAAGTGCAAAAACAAGTTCTAAAAGTGCCATTATCACATGTATCATATTGGAAAAGTGCAAAAAACAATTTGAAAAGTGGCAATATCAAATGCAAAAGTACACTTTTGGAACCTGGAATTGGGACTTTTGGAACCAAACTTTGCACTTTAGAAACCTTGATTTTGGGGTTTATAAAGGTTGTTTTTGAGTTGTCTTCAAAGTGACTTGGACTAGAATATGTCCATGTTTAATGAAATAAGTGCTAAAGGTTTAGGGACTGCTGATAATAATAGTTTAATAGCTTTTATTGAAACACTAGGTATGTTATTTTATGGAAAAAATAAGTACGTTATAGATCATAAAGTTACATCACAAGCACAATAGGGATTTCAAGAAAATTATGTCTTAAAAAGTAAAAAAGACAAGCATATGGGTGGATGTTATGCACCCAAAATAAAACCCCTTAGGGAAAGAACATGTGATATTGGAGCTATTGGATGGGAAATCCAACAGTGCTCCCCTCACATGATTGCTCCTAGAGGGGGTGTATATTAGGTGCATAAGGCCCACCAAGCCTATGTTCCTATGTGTTAGGAGAAATGGACCCAACATGATGATGAAGGACATTTTGCGGGGTCTTGAAACACGAGGAGGAGTTTAGGATTCTATAGAAAATTAGAAATTGATGAAAATGCAAAGAATAAGAAACAAAAGGTTGACCATAGGCCTATTGACACTAATTATAGAGTTGAAGCTAATTATGGAGTTCCCATGAGTATAATTAGAGCTGAAGGTACCAAGTAATGCTACTTACTTCTAATTATAGGACCTATGTATTCCTCTCTGTCCCTCTCACTGAGTTGAATTAATGGATTGATCCCATAACTATTGAAAAATAATATAAAGAAAACGATGGAGATGGATGTATACTCACGCTATTATTTCTTCCAACCCACTTTGCTCTATACACATCAAGGAGAATTTGTTGTGTATATTCAGTTAATAATCATGTTCTCCAAGTGCTTCACTTTACGTTTGGGATCTTAGCTTCAACCGTTGGCATCACTATCTACCTCATTTCCTTGTATTATTTTGTTAACACTATGACATCTTTCTACAACTATTGTTAGTAAGGACAAACCCATACCCATTTTAGAGTTCTTACTCGATGACTAGAGGTTGTTCCAATCTTAGCTCTCAAGTGTGGCGTGCCACAATTCACTAATTTCCAATAAAACTAAAGAAAAAACCTAATGACCAGTACCACTGACCATAGCGATGTCCATGAATAATCCTATTGATGAACTCGAAGGAAATTCCATATCTAGTGGAGACCGTAAGAGAGGGGGAGTTTCTTTATACTTTCATTTATACATGACGCTGGTGGTTTCCTTATGCATGGCTTAAAAGTGGACATTACCCGACCCAAAACAAATGAATATTGTAGCAAGTGTTTTTCACCCTATTTCCTTTGGGAGCAATGCATGGATTAAACACGTGGTATACATCATCTCATAGTACACGTGTTATGCTTGTGCCATTCTTTATCTTCTACAAAGAAATTGGAAGACTATGAACATTAATTAGTTGATTATGAAATATGAAATGGTGGTTTTTATTTATGTTTTAACAAGTATGTAGGTAGTTCGGTTTGTATTTGAAGTGGATGTTTGTGCATTACCAAGAGCTATGTGCAATGCTCAAATAAAACCAAAGTCCTTATATGGTTTTTTTTGGCACCATGACGAATATATTGTTGTTGCTTTTGTATGGCTTTTATATTGATTTTAATAACAACCTCGAATAAGAAAATATTTAGAATTTGAAACCCATATTCGATATCCTACAAAATTTGGTGAGATATGAAAAGGTCTGGAATCTTATATACAATTTTGTTCAATTTTCAATTTTAATGAAAATGATGACATACTTTGTTTTTACTAAATTACAAGATATATTAAAACTCTTAAGCATGGATGTATGTACTTCTGTGATCAAAATTATAGAATACGGACATACTCAACCTCAAACCTCTTATTACAATATTGATATAGAAGAATATTGGACAAGGTAACCATTATCGTGTCTTTCAAAGCTTTTCACTAACCGAGCAATAGATAAACATACATCCCACCAATAGATAAACATACATCCCACCAAAGGAAAAGATGTGTCCTTGTTGCACTTTGATTTCCTCGATCGAGACCTATCAAGCTGAGGATGGTGTTGTTGAAAATGTAAGATTGATCACAACTGACCATCATCTTCCCAGTCACCGCCAGCAACCAGTCGTTCAGTCAATTCATCCGTCTAACTCTGCCATCCAATATCCATTAACACTACAATAACAAGATATTTATGAAATCTAAATTGTATTTTTGCACTATAAACTGGTCATCCGAGATCTCCATGGTGCAGAGTTGTGTGTAGTTTCTTCTACTTAATAAAATTACTGACCAACAATTCATCTTATCTATTTTTATTGTATTTTCTCTTCTTGACTTAATCTTTCTCTTGCATACACTCTATTCAAATTGGTATCAAAGCTTGGTTGTGTAAGAGAAGAATTTGGTTGTGGAAGAGCATATTATTTTTTGTATTGTTGATGCTAAATGTAAGAGGGAAATCATGTAATTTGTTGTGTAAATGGTGATATAGTTTTTGCAAGTAATTTTCAGACCTGCAATTTCAAGTTTCTTGCCTTTGGTCACTTGTGTTTGATTCTTTAATCATAATTATTAAAGGGTTATTGGGACATAGAAAATCATTTTGGAATGGTGCTTTAATACATGTTTGTGACAATTTGTGTTAACAAAGTGTTGTCAAAGACTTGCTATATTTTCTTGTAAATTAGTTCAAGTATGCTAGGCGTGAGTAGAAGTAGTCTCACTCAACCCTAAATTCCACAATTTAATTGAAAAAAACTATGACTATTGGAGCAGTAAGATGAAGACTTAATTTTTTTCACAATAATTACAGGACTTGGTTGAGGATGGTTTTACAAATCCAATAGATCAAGCAACATATAATTCCTGATCACAAGCACACAAAGATATTCTTAAGAAGAATAGGAAAAGGATTTCAAGGCATTGTTTTTAATACAATAGGAAATGGAAGAGTCCATTTTTCATGGGTTCCAACAACTACAAGGTCCAAGCATGCATGGGACACTCCACAAAACTCATATCGAGGTACTATAAAAGTCAAGTTAGTAAGATTACAAATGCATAGAAGGGAATTTGAAAATTTGCAAATGAAAAGTTATGAGACAATAAATGATTTTTTTTCACTTGTGCACTTAGTATAGTAAATCAAATAAAGTCTCATGGAGGTACTTTGGATGATAAAAAATTGTATAAAATGTTTTGAGGGGTATTCCTATTAGAGTTGACCCAATGTTGTAGCTATTTAAGAATCAAAATATTTGTTTCAAGTTTCTATTGATGGAATTTTGGGGTATTTACAAACACTGGAGAAAAGACTCAATAAATAAATTTGTTCATCCATGGAAAATGCATTCAAATCGTAAGTTCAACCTAGCAGAAATAAAGGGACAAGAGGAGGAAGAATCACTAATAGAGGAACAAGAAGATTTGGAAGAGGAAGAACTTGCAATCATAGTGAAGCTAGCATAATAGACAATTCTCGTGAAGAAAGAGAAAATTCTAATTTCTTTGCAATAAGAAGAGGAAAAGGTGGTAGCAATTCTTATGAATTCCATATCCAAGGACAAAGGTATGACAAATCACATATTCAATGCCATTATTGTCAAAAAAATGGTCATTATGCACTTGAATGTAGATAGAAGGAGTATGATATGAATATGCATAATGCAAAATGAAAAATTTTCAAGAGAAAATGACTTTGAAAATAGTGATTCAATGTTTATTACTTGTAATATTGCACAAGGAAGTTCAAAAGAAGTATGGTTTTTAGATAGTGGTTGTAGTAATCACATGAGTGAAAACAAAGATATGTTTACAAACATAAATGAATCATTGCAGATAGAAGTAAACTGGGAGATGATAACAAAGTAGTTGTCATGGGTAAAGGTAGCATAAAATTTAAAACCAAGCAAGGAGAAAAGAAGAAGTTTCCAAATGTGTATTATGTCCTTAATTTATTAACACAATCTAATTAGCATAGTTCAAATACGCCAAAAGGGATGTAAAATCTATTTTGAAAAAAACGCATGTAACATGGAAAGCTAATTACAAAAATCGAAATGACACAAAACAAGATGTTCCCTTTAAGGCTATAAAATGGTTTTCCCATTGCTTTCAAAGAAGTCCTCAAATACCAGTCATGGTTATGGAGCTTAATATTTGGTCATTTAAGTTTCACTGGTCTAAATTTGTTGCATAGACAAAACATGGTGAATGGTCTGTCATTGATTGAGTAGCCAAACAAAGTTTGTGAAAGTTGTATTCTTGGTAAGTAGCATAGAGAATCATTTCATGTTAGCAAGTCATATAGAGTAAGAGCTCCACTTGAAATTGTGCATTGATATCTGTGAGGTTATATCCATATACCATCTATTGGCAATAGCTTGTATTTCATAACTTTCAAAAAAAAAAAAATTTCTATGAAAAATTGGCTATATTTTTTGAAACACAAATCATAAGCTTTTGAAAATTTTAAGTAGTCTAAAGTCACGATTGAGAAGCAAAATTGACACTACATTAAAATTCTAAGAACATATAGAGGTGGAGAATTTGTTTCGAATTATTTCTCAAGTTTTTGCAAAGCTAATGGGATTAAAAAGCAATTTATAACTAGTTATACACAACAAAAAATAGTATTGCAGAAAGAAAAAATCGAACACTTATGGAAATGGCAAGAAGCATGTCATGATGAAAGCTAAACATTTACCAAAGGAGTAATGGGTTGAAGTTGTAGCTTGTGCAATATACATTTTGAATCGTTCCCCCACAAATAGTGCAAAGGATAAAGTACTAGAAGATGCATGGAGTAATAAGAAACATAATGTTTCTCATTTGAGAGTCTTTGGGTGCATTTCATATGCACATGTTCCTGGTGATATCAAAGAAGTTAGATAATAAGGAGAAATATGTATTTTTGTGGGATATAGTGAGCAAGTTGTATAATCCCATTACAAAAATGGATATAATAAAGAAAGATGTTAAGTTTCTTGAAGATGAAGAATATATTTGGAGTGAAAATATATATCAACAACCACAAATTGAGATGAAAGATTCTGGTGAAAATCATGCTCCCTTAAAATATTCATTCACCAATAGTTCTAGTACAAATAATACAACATCAACACCTCAATCTGCTCCAATATCTCAGTCAACATAGTAGATATCACCCAAGTGATAGCTCAGGGTTAGATGGCACTCCAATGAAGACAAGAAGTTTCAATGAAATATATGTGGTAAATCAAGTTAATGATAATGCTCATTTAATTTATGTTTTCATATTGTTTTTTCTTGCTGATTCAATATGCATTGAAGAAGGAATTAAGTATGTAAGTTGGGAGAATGCCATGGATGAAGAAAATGAAGCAATAAAGAAAATTAAATAGCAATTAGTGAATCTTCTAGAAGCAAAAGATGCAATAGGTGTAAAATGGGTCTATAAGACAAAGTTTAATGCTGATGGAAATATTGTGAAGCATAAATCAAGGCTAGTTGCAAAGGGTTTTTCTCAGTAGCCTCAGATAGATTACAATGATAATGTTGTTCTAGTAGCTAGACTAGATACAATGAGATTAATGTTAGTAATAAAAAGGCATCATAAATGGAAATTTTATCAAATGGATGTCAAATTAGTATTTTTAAATGTGATATTACAAGAAGAATTATTTGTGCAGCAACCACCAGGTTATCCGATATTGGGCTATGAACTTAAATTTTATAGATTGAAAATCATTGTATCGTCTTAAGTAAGCTCCAAGATATTGGTACAACCCCATTTCTTCATACTTATTGAGCCATGGTTTTAACAAATGCAACAATGAGCTAACTCTTTACATCAAGGTGAATAATCAAGGTAAGGTCTTAATTGTATTCCTATATGTTGATGATATGATATTTACGGGAAAAATTTCAATTGATTTGTTTAAATCAACGATGAAAAAAGAATTGGATATGGCATATTCAGGATTAATAAAATATATTTTTTGGCATGGAAGTAAGTGAAACAAATGATGGAATTTCCATTTGTCAAGAAAAATATGCAAATGATGTTTCAAAGAGGTTAAAGATGTTGAATTGCAAGAAAACGTCTATATGTATGGAAATGCGATTGAAATTGAGTAGATAAGATAGGGGAACAAATGTAGATCCAACTTTGTTCAAAAGATTAGAAGGTAACTTGATGTATTTGACAGAGACAAGGCACGACATTTTGTATGTAGTAAGTTTGATTTGAAGGTTCGTGGAGACACCGAATGAATCACAATATCAAACACTCTAAAATGAGAAACAAGATATTATAGGGACTTATATTTGAGATCATATGATTTCATACCAGTTGGGTACACAAATAGTGATTTTGCAGGCATCATTTGATGACAGAAAAATACATTCATATATATATCTTGGTACAAAAGCAGAATATGTAGCAACAACATCAACAATGTGTTTAGCATTGTGGATGACAATAATTATGTCATATTTGATGCAAGATCAAGGAGCAACAAAAAATTAATGTGACTATAATTCAACAATAAAAGAAAGCACAGTAAATTATCAAAAAATCATGTTTTTTCACAAAACAAACGAGCACATCGATCCTATATATCATTTTATTATAGGACTTATAAACAATGGTGAAATATATCTTAAATTTTGCAAGTCTGAAAATCACTTTGCAGATATCATAAAAAATTCATTCACAAAAAGAGAGATTTGAAAACCTAAAAAAAAAGTTTGGGTATCATTAGAAAGTAAAACTTAAGGGGAAATGTTGAAAATGTAAGCTTGACCATAGTCACACTCTATTTTCCAACAACCAACCGTTTAGATGCCTAACAGTCGTCCAACCAATTTCTCCATCTATAACTCTATCTTATAGAAACCAACACTACAATAATAAGATATTTATGAAATCTATTGTATTTATACACTATAAATAGACCATCTGAGATATGCATAAGCCAGACTTGTGTGTAGTTTCTTTTTCGTAATAGATTTTTTTTTTAACAACACGCCATTTCATCTTTTCTTTCTCTTGCATACATTGTCTTGCAATCTGTTAGTAGCATTCATTTCCTTCCAAACAACAGCCACATTTTCCATGTAATTGTATGAACTCCCTCCCTCCTCCATTGCATTGTTGGCATTCTCCATCAATTCTCTCATACGCTTCTTTATTTTTCCCTGTCATCTCCTTCCATTAATTCCCTGGCTTCTCTTTCTAATACTTCTTTGCTTACCAATCCATCGGCCCCTTCTTCGCTTCAATCGTGAATTTCTTCTCCTGCACTAGATACAAAGTGTTCATCCTCTGTTCGACAAAAAGAGGCCAAGCGATCATTGGCACTCCATGTAAGATGATTTCTACAATTGAATTCCAACTGTAGTAAGAGAGGAAACCACAAATAGATGGATGAGAAAGAACAGGAATATGACGTGTCCATGAAGAAACAAGTCCTCGGTCGCTGGTTTGACTCTCGAATCCCACGGGTAGAATATGTCTTATGTCTGCTTCGGCCATCGTGGATTAAATTGATGGAGGCCTCTGAAACACCCAAAGGAAGCGCTTCTCGTTGGCTTGAAGTCCCAGAGAAAGCTCCTGAACCTGATCATCGGAGAGAGTGCCTATGCACCCCTAAGGAAACGAAGAGAATGGGTGAGACGGGTCAGGCTGGTGGTCTAGCCATTTCAAGCACAACTTCATCAGAGGGAATTTCAGGCACAGAGACGAAGATATAAATGACCCCACGGCATAAATGGAGGGAATTTCAGCAGCACTGAGAACCTTTCCTTCCTGGAGGTCTTGTATTTGTTCAACCTCCATGTCCTCGCAGTTGTTTATCAGAATTCCACAAGCTTCTTGGACTCTAGAGGAATTTTGAAGGAACCTGTTAGATTCGATATTGATAGATCTCTCTTAAATGGTCCTCGAAAGATCTCTCCATGGAATGGGCATTAGGCCCGACACTTCGATCTTGAAGTCAACATCTTTGAAGGAGATCTCAAACTTTTGGACAACGTATTTAAAGGTGGCGATCAATATCTAGCTTGCGGCAGAGACTTTAAGGATACCCACACTCCCATATACACCATCCACACATCCACCATACCACACACTATACGGTGCCGATGCCTATGCCCGCCATGTCCCAACCCGCATGGGGTATGCAAACGTGGCACCCATGCATCATACTCATTGGGCATGCCAACTTGGCCTCCATGAACCATACACCATCAGGGAGAATCCATGCCGGATGAGGCATGCACCATACGAGCATTCGGAAAACTGTCGACCAGGGGGTTCGCTCCCGCTTGCGGCACCCTTCTTTGGTCCTTCACGTGATGGGTCCCACGCCACTCCCAATATTCCATTCCATTTTTTTCACAACGATCCCCTCCCATGCATGTCCCATCTCCAAGTTAGCCATCAACCTAGTGCCCATCCACTCAGATTTGAACCGAGATGCTCTCGCACTGCTTCCTAAGAGTAGCGTGTCTACCAATTTCACCATGGCGACTTTGTAGGGACCATACTAGCTTATTTACACCAGATCATCAATGTTATGAACGTGTCTAGTAGCTCCATCAATGCAGATTTTGGAATATTGACAGTAAGCTCCTCCATCACCCTATTCGCTCATTTTTTTTGGCGCACAGTCCCTTGGTCCAGGTCTTCCATTTTCCTCCAATTAATCCAGCTTTCCTCTAAGATTTGTGTGCAGGACAGCCCACAATACTCCAGCGTCAACCTTACAGGTATTTCATTGCTGCTTGTATTTCTTGTTCTATTCATTTTGATCAATTTGCAAAGTTATTTAGGGAAAGCTATAATTGGTGTTAGAGTTTTATGGTGGTTGTCCTTCACTCTTGGTGTTTTGATGTTACTGTAAACTCATTTCTAGATGTAAACTCATGTTTTGATGAAGCGACCGAAATACCCAGCTCTAATAATTTGTAATCACACTTTCAATAAGCAGCATACAGTTTTATTCTTCTCTTTCTTGTCATGGTTTTCGTCCATTATGGGATTTGCGGATCAATGCCATTATCATTGAGAACCCCACCCTAAGAGTGTCAATATTTTAGCATTGGCTCATCATTGGCTTATCATTGGTGTAAATATTTTTTACAATGCAAACATTGAAAAAATGTCTACAACTCAAAGGATTTGATCCATTTCATGGATGATATATTTTCTAGCTCTGGATTTAAGAATGGCTACACCAAATTATTTTCATTGTTTTTTGTATAGGGATTTGAAGAATGACCAAGTGGGATACTATTAATGAGTTGGATGTCGAAGACCTGAATGATATGATGGAATTTTCAGAAGAAGACTTGACATGGACAGATGTTTGGGGGGACCAAGTCGCATTTATTCCATATTGTCGACTCAAGAACTTTATAATTGGCGAGCAATCGAGGGAAGGCGCACCTACTCAATTTGTTGTTAAAACTAGAAGAAGTATAAAAGAGGAGGATATCAGAGAGGCCAACTTTGGAACATAACTAGAGTATGCTATTCGAGTCTCTATACATTTTTTCCAATATGTGTATAATATTTTGATTTAAAGTTCAATATGTCAAGTATGCATAAATATTTTATCTAATTTGTTGTAAATTCTTCATGTATAGTTATTGGTGTGCATATCGATCGAAATCTGCACAGACCATTTCTATAAGTACAGTGGAACAACCAAAAGTTGGTTTCCAATGTCACTTCATTGTACAACGACTATTTGTTATAATATATACCACATGTAGGCATGTTGATAAACACAATGTTTCCTGTCATGGAAATGATGCAGTAGGAAGGCCTCAAAAATTCAATTATGCACCACATTTAATTGAGGATATACGAGCTAGTATCCAATATTTGATTCAAAAGTGTTTAAATGTTTCAATGATATGGGACCAGGTCATCTTTGATGTGAAGCATAGGTCCGGTGAGTTGTTCATAGGGGTATCATGAGATGCATTTTCGGACAAGAAAATATATATTAAACATTTACATTGATACAAAAATGAGAGAATATGTGAAGGATGAAAGTAATCCAAAGAGTGTGAAATGTTGGTTCAATGAGTTCCCCGAAAGATTTTTTTTCTACCAAAAACAGGATGTTGTTCAAAACATCCCTTTTATCATAAGCATACAAAAAAGGTGGATGTGGTCGATGATGGTTAAACACCCACACAACAATATCATATCAATGGAATCCACCTTCAACACAAACAAGTATGGGGTGAGTACATATATCTCATAAATTCTATTCATTTCATTTCCTTTATTATATATACTTATGATCATGTATTGTTTGTCAAAATGTAGTATCAACTCTACACTTTAATGGTTTTCGACGAACACCACAATGGGATTCTAGTAGCTTGGGTGATTTCATCACGTAATACTCCAAATGATATTTGTAGATGGATGTTGTCATTATTTTCAATCGGAATAAAAGAACATCATGATTGGCATGTAAAAGCTTTCATCACAGATGATTTTGTTGCTGAAATTGGGGCATTAAGGTGACATGCTAATTTTTTCAAAGAGATATGCCAACTTGATGTTTACATATATCATATTTTAATGTTACATTATTTCAGGACTTGCACCAACTGCACGATATTATTATGTGTATGGAATTTCCATCGAGCGTGGTTGAAGAATGTTGGAAATAAATTCAAAGGAAGGGAAAACAAAATCCGCATCTTCCGTTCCTTAGGAGAAATCATGCACCCATGTCAAGATGATGTATCTGTACAACATGCAGTTGTAAGGTTTCTTGACGAATTCAGTGAACATAAGAGGTTTCTAGAGTATTTTAGAACCACTGGGTTAGCCAACTATAAAATATGTAAGTTTTTTAAAAGTTGATTTTTATGACTATATTCTACGATGTCATAATTTTAATTATTACTTCATATCTAATGTATATATTTTTTCTAGATATGTGGGAAAAAATGTATAGAAGTTTTCCACATTCCAATCAAGACACAAATAATGCAATTGAATCTTACCATGGGTATATAAAACAAAGGTACTTATGCGAGAAGAACAATGCATTCCATAGACAAGTTGATTGGATGGTTTGTGTGTTGTTGACTATGGTTGAACTACATTTCATTTATATGCAAAGTTTAAAAGATGTTGGGTTTGTGCGACCTAGAAAATCTGAGAAACAATTGAATGATTCTAAGTGCAGAGCAAACCAAATTCCAAATGAAGATTGTGTGTCTCTTGATAAAAGTAACAATGAATATCGGGTTCGTAGCCAAAATAAAGATAGTCATGACACTTGGTATAATTTCATTTATAAAGGTTAAACTCTACACTTCTATAATTGTAATTGGGACCTAAATGGAAATTATTGTAAACATGTGTTGAAAGTTGAGATGTCAATGGGTAACNGTGTTGATGACCCACCTTTACAATTAGAGGGGACTACCTCATGACTCTTATTAGTTCTTCCGATTAGGAGCATCGGGGTACAATGCAATACAAGTGGTTCTCCTGGTTGGACCATCGGGGACCACAAAAGATACATAAAGAATATTCTTTGAAGTTACAATATTTCAACAGTAACATTGTTTTAAGAGATAATACATTGTCAAATGTCTCTAATTCTATTTTCGAAAGGCCTAGAATTTTAGTTGATTTAAATGAAACACTTGTAAGGAGCCTAGAAATGGAAACATAGCTTCCGTTCTTCTTTAATTCTCCTCCCATCATCAATTATCACATTGATACAAAAACCAATGATATATAGAATTTCTCACATCATGTTGAATCATCCATTGTAACATCAAATAGTGCATTACATGAGGATGATGGAATGAAATTTGTTATTTCATCATTTCATGAAGAATTGAGGGGTTTATCATCCATAGTGCCTACTAATTTGGAGTAGGCATATGAACTAAGGAACCTGGAAACCAATGCACACCAAGAGTTCAATAAAATGTTTTTCAGTACTATAAGTCCATCCAATATCACTATTAAGAGACGACACATTTTTTTGAGTCCAATCCATAAAAAGAAGAAATGTGGTCTTGATTTTAAATCAAGAAAAGATAAACCACAATTTGAAAAGGTCAGACGAATCCATGCAAAGAAAAGAAGAAGCATGACTGAACAGTTGGAATCAACTTCTCAACAACAAAGAGATATGGAGCATGCACGTGATGTGCAACATTCTATTCTACACAATACTGGTATTTAAATTTGATAGCTTGTATTGTCTTACATGAAATACAATACATATACTTATCTTCAATGAAATTGAAAAAAAATTAATTTTTTTATTGTTACAGCTGAAGGATTCACATTTGGCAATGTTAAAAGCTGCAGGGTTTGATTATTTAAGGACAATATTGTCGAGATCAACTTTATGCTTCCAAACGGAGGTAAAAAAATGGTTCCTAAATTTTTTTATGATTGTCCCACATTATATTTGGACTTATCATTTTATACAACGGTTAAATAACATCAAACATGTTTAAAATATGATGCATGTACTTTTTCTAATGATCCAGACATACCAACCCATTCATAGATTCCCACCTTCCAATTAATTCTAGACTTGAACATATGATCTCTTCTCAAGGTAAATTACTTTAAAGTAGTTGATATTAGAAAATAATTTGTTGGGATTAAGTTATGGTATCATCCATAACTCATTGATACTACAATTTTAACTTGTTTTACCTAGATGTGGTATATTTGTGGACAACATGTGACTTAGGACGAATACTTGAGCTAAAATAGTTTAGTAGGTTTCCATTATCTCAACTTTTTTTGTTCTTCCAATAGTTTATATACCATCAATATGTGTGTGTGTGTGTGTGCACGACTAAATTGTTCCCATTTTCTGCAGTTGGAGCATGCATTTCCTAAACAGTTCATACATACATTCAAGGATGAGAACTTTGTAACCTGCACCATCCTACATTTAGTTGGTTGAATGACTTAAGAACCTTCACTCATTCACCCATTTTTGATGGAGCAACCAAATGTACTAGGCTAGCATATTTGCTCAGATTCCTATTTTAGTATTCTTGCCTTTTTAGAATTAGTTAGCATATTGGTGAAGGTTTACTGGATCTGAACCAGATTTGGTTCATGAAACAAACTGTATATATGTATGTGAGACTATGAGGCATAAGTGTGTGGAAAATAAAGAATAAATCATGCCAAGATAGATGATATTTTTAGTATTAGACCTACGGGGAGCAAAACATAGGTTCTTGTTGATGCTTCAGGCTTGTAGGTTTTTGCATAAACTACAAGAAATCAACATGAGGCGATAATCCAACCAGAAAGGGTTCAAATCAATCCCATGTAGAGATGTTTCTATCCCCAATTTTTTTGGGATGACTACCTCCTATGGATACAAGGCCTCCACTAGCACAAGGGTTTTCAGATCCAAAATGGATTTTCTCTTCCTCGAGGGAAGATCTGAGAAAAGTTTTGAAGTAACTGGAGACTAAACTAAAATGTATGAGGAAACTTAGACACTGATTGTAAATAAATTTGAGTAGAATAGTTATGATGTATGATTTATAAAAAAGAGATAGTAACCAGACATATAAAATTATAGATCATGATTATTCCCTTTTATCAACCTTGAATTAAACAGGACAATTAAAATTGCAATGCTTTATTCAAAGTAGTTAGATGTGTATAACTGTTTTGTCAGACAATACAATTGGAAAATCAGCAATGGCTATGAATAATTGTTCAATAGTTTCTTTAAAATGTGAAATATGAATTAAATAAACACATTTATTCAATGCATATTCAACATGTTAAGATTGTAGTGAAACATCGATACATAGCTTAGCATGTTTAATGAATAAGAAACCTATGATCAATCTATCAGAAAGATAGAAGAATGACTAAAATTCATGAAACAAATTTGATGAATAACCAAAAACATAACATAAGAAACATTGTAAATTTTATTAAACCAAATTACAATCTTGCCAAAAATTACAAAGATTTCCTCATATGCCCTTGTCAGTCCCTTCTCCTATTGTCCTCTTACAATTAATCTCGCGATCCCTTCTCTTCGGAGACACCCTTTCCTTTTAAATAATTATTACAATATTTTACAAAGACAAAAATGTTCCCAAGATGTGGGATTAAAAAATATCAATTTTAGGATTCTCCAAGGGAAAACCGCCACTTGAAAAATGCATCCAACAAATCTTGTATATCATGACATTGGTATTGTTCCAAGTGCAACTCAGCTTTGCAAATCAGAGATCTGATCTCTCTTTTCTTGATATTTCCCCACTCTCGAAGGAACAGATCAATCCTCATCTATTATGTAAGAGGCGCCTCGATCCATTTCTTGATCTCATCCAGGTGAAGTTGAGTGATTTCCTGGACCTTCTCCTTAGCTCTCGAGAAATCACTTTTGATCTGCTCCGGCTTAAGCTTCGGAGGCATGGCTTCATCTATTGGATCCAATAATGGAAGATCCAGAAAACAAAGAAATGTTTCTAAACCAAACCATCTCTTTTTGGAAGCCACTTGTCCTTCTTTGATGATGGATTCCACCAGATCACAGACACTCTCCAATGTCTCGATTGAAACATGAATACTCTTGAGTTTACCTTTGTCCAAAACTAGCAAATCATCAAGTTTGTCCTTGATAAACTTTTTCTAGTATACCAAGGTATCAAAGTCCCCAGTTGCTTCATTTCTTATCTAATTGTGGTCATTGAGAAGGTTAGAAAGATATTCAAACTTATTATACACCTCCTACACTTCATTGATTCCTTCAAATAGACTCACCATTCATTGATACAACTTCTCATGAATCTTGTCAAAAAGTTGTTTAAACTCTTCCTCAGTGAATTTGGAGAATGAAGAAATGACAGATATCAATTGGAGGTCTTTAAGTTTCCCCTCCAAGGTGTAAATCTTCTGAGTTTGCTCATCATTAACCCTTTTTGTTTCTTCTAGCTATTTCTTGAGGAGGTTATTTTGATCTTGAATTTTCCTTGGCTTCTCCTAATATTCACTTCTCAAGTCCCGCAGTTCCTTATGATGTTGTGCACTATCCCGAGCATGTTCCTTCTTGGAATTTTGCAGGTTCTGCTCCTTTTCCTCAACCTCTTTGTTCAGCATAGATACCGAGCCATAATTTTTCCCAGCAAAGGAACCCATGATAGCTCTAGTCTCCAAATATTCTTGTTGAACATAATTAGAGGCCCTTTTCCACACAATTTGGCTGGGAATTGAAGCTTTCTTGAAATTCCCTTCTCTAGATCTCTTATACCCTTTCTTAACCGTGTCTTAACCATAACGTTTTTTTTCTACTCCAGAGATATTTCCCCAGGGAGACAACTGCATCTTCACCAAAGTCAGCCATCTCATATGTTGTTGATATGGTTCCTTCAAGAATTGTAACTATGGGTGCAGGCTAGGAAGTTTCAGGGATAGCGATCTCCATACTAACAGAGGGGCTAGTAGTGGAAGGGGTGGAGATAATAGAGGGACGGGGTGAAATGATGGAAGTGGGGACAAATGTGATAGGTTGGGAAGAAGTGTAAGTAGCATGCAATTCTAATGATGCTGAAAAAATAGGTGAAGTGGAAAGAGGGGTAGAAATAGGAATTTGTTCAGATACTGAGGATGTGCCATTGGTGGCAGAAATAATGTGGGATAAATTAATTTTGAAAAAACTGTGTTGGGGAAACACAATCTCAAAAATATTCCCATATGGGTGGGTGATTGTGACAATTGATGGTAAATTGGTGGGAATGGTGACATGACACATATATGTGGAGGGAGTGGTCTCCTCCTCAAGATCACTCTTAATGTCCTGCACCTCAACATTTACCAGGGGTGGATCAACTTGTTGGATTTGTTGGACCTTATATCTGGTTGTTCTTGTAGAATCGGTTTTTTTAGTTGTTCTACTCTTTGGACTATCTATGGTCGAGGATCAGGGATGGATTCCTATACTTGTACTTGTGGAATGTATTCCTCCACCCTTTTCCTCTTTGGTTATGGCTCAGCAATTGCTAGTTGTGCCTCCACCTTCGAGCTCATTCTTTTCAAAGTTTCTTTTTTCTGCTCTAACCTTTGAAGGTCCTGGAGAGTAGACGAAGGTTGTGTTCTTGTAGGGCCTTCAAGAACAGACTTACCCTTATCCTTGGATTTATCAGCAGGAGTGGAGGAAGATCTGGCTAATGACTCTTTATCCTCGTTTTCTATGGTTTTCTTCTGTGCATTTTCTTCCATAGTTAGCTTGAGATTCCTATAGTGTAACACTGTGGTCTTTAGCTCCTTTTGATATTGGAAGATGAATGTTTTCTCCTGAGGTGTAGGGATCCTTCTCACCACCTCTAAGAAGTCATTTGCACCTCAGTAGATTGAATCATCAGGGATTTCCAGATGGACATATGTGATCTTCATATTCTCCTGTACAAAATGGTTGCCCAAGAATGCCTTAGGATCATGCATCCTCTTCGGTGCCTCTCCTAAGTTCATTGTACTAATTTCCTTGCAAAGAATGGAAACATGTGTGGAGTTATGTAGGGTTAAGAATCCCAAATTAAGTGGAAACTTGGGCCCACACTTTCTTTTGGATGTTGAGAGATTTGGGAAGACCCCATCAACAACAGTCTGAAAAGAAATCTCTTGAAACACCATCTTGTTCAGCACTATCCCAGGAAATAGATGTACAACATTGCTGCCCTAAATCCGGATGTAGGAGAAATATTCTCCCACATGCCAATCTCCCATAGTAGAGATTAGTGCATTGGCTCCATCTAAGAAAGTGGGGGCATCCCCTTTGAAAATATTCTGATAAATTGACCCAATGAAGTGGTCACAAATGTAATAAATATGGGGAAGAAAGTTGTCCTCCCAATGTGTTGAATAGTAAATGTGAATTGGAGGTGAAGTCCTGGTCCAATTCCATCCCATTATTGGGAATTAATATCTTGCGTAGAAGATGTCCATTACATACCTTGAGAGATATAAGGAAAGCTTCTTGGATGTCAGGTCCTTTTGATATTTCTCAGTAGAATCCTTCAAAACCACTGATAGAATCTACACCCAGTTGAATGATTTACCTGTTGTCAATACATGGTGAGTGAGGGGATCCCATTATGCTTTGAACAAAGTGCAATTGGGTAACCCATACAACCTGCAAAGCATGGCCGCTAACAGAGAGAATGGCTCCCTGAACCAAAAAATTGGGTATGATTTATCGTCTTTAAGGATGAAATCTGCGGGGTTTTCCATCCAAGATTTCATCATTTCTTTAAAATTGAACCGAGTCATTACAACTTCAACGAATTGGAAATCCAGTAACTGTTGTGGTGGGTTAAGTATGTATGCTCTTGCAAAGATGTCAGGATAGAAAGAGGCTAGTTGGGTCTGTGTGTGGTCCTCAAAAGATCGTTCTTTGGGATTTGCATGGTTAATTTCCCACTTGACTGGGTCCGTGTATAGCTTGAACAGAGGTATGGTTGCAATACAGTGGAGCTAGGATTTGCTAATGTTGGTGTAGGTTGACTAGTCATGGGTAATGGGGGAAAAATCGTCATTATTGAAAATGGAGTAAATTGTGAACCAATGCATGTGGTAGGTTTATGACACCTATCCACTAGTGTCAGAAAAGATGTTGGTGTTTGGGTCCTTACTCTTCTGCTCATTGATAGCAGTCTTAGACCTGGTATTCCTCGACACGTTTGCAAATTCTGATACAAAATTTGCGACCATAATTAAAATTCACCCAAGATAAAAAATAACCATATTTGGCCAGTAAGAATTTAGGAATGTTAGAAACTTACCCGTGAATAGCTAAAAAATAGGAGGATTGGTAGGATCAATGAGAAAATTCATAGTAAAATATTAGTGCGGTAAAATTTGCAAGTGAAAATGGTGAAAAATTAGTAAATCCAAATGATTAAATAAGCCAATCCCAACAACGAAATAGATCCACGCCGAAGATTTCGAAAAATCAATGGTCAATATTGAAGCGGGAAAAAATGAATCACATAAAGAAACTTTAAACTTTTTTCAATTTTGATTCTTGCAATTCGCAATCCGCATTGTAGGTTGCAAAAAGTGGAACCGAAAAATGAGATTTTATTCATAAGAATATTTTTCGATATCCGCAATCTGCATTTGCGGGTTGTGGGTTGTGAAAAAGAAAAAACAATAAAACAAAAGGAATTCCAATATTCGCAATACGCATTTGCGAGTTGCGGATTGTGGGAAATCATTTTTCAAAACCTCCAAAAAAAGGATTTCTAGATTGCGGAATGCGGGTTGCGGAAAGGAAGAAAAATAAAATTTGCCTCTGCAACAAGGATAATTTTAGGGGTGAAATTTAGCCCGTGGGCTATTTTTCCATGTTTTTCTCCAAAAATCAATTCGCCATTTTGCATTTTTTGAAGCCCTGTTTTGCCCAATTTTGATGAGGTAAACTTTTTTTCACCTTAAAAATCACCAAATTATTATATAAACAATATAAAATCCTTGGAAATTGAAATATTTTTTGAATAATATCGCCAAACATTTTATAGTTGGTGTTTTAAGAATTGGTAAGATTCACCAACATTTATACACTTTTAAATAAGTATGGTTCCTCAAAATTATCCCTGCTCTGCAATCCACAAAACCAAAAAAAACAAGGCTTTGATGTAAATTTATTAAAACCAAAACATAGTACTTACAGTGAGCATGAAGAAGATGCCATAAACAAAATCATGACCTTCAGGGTTTCCTTAATGAATGAATGGGGATCCCATTTTAGCAGCTGAAATGGGATCTGTTGCTTCCAGCAACAGTTCTGTAATACATTGTAATATATAGGGTTCTTATGTTTGAGTGGGGAAAGACAATTGTGGGTGTCTCTGTGTAAATGGTGGGAATTGTGTTGAATCATCAATGGAAGGGAAATTCTTTCTATATATCCACATGTGAATTATAACCGAATAATTGTTGAAAGATGGATATTCGTGCCTGGGAATAGAATAAAATCGAGAATGATGTTGGTTGATCGATTATCTGATCAATCAAATGTGATTTCAGATAGTTAGAGAAATTTCATCATCTCTGCATATGATTTTCTGTTTACGTATGTGTAGGTAGGGTGGTTGGCTAATATTATAGTAGAAGCAGATCAATGAATGAGATTGATTCCGCAATAGAAATTTGCTCGAGATCTAATCATAAAGTCAACAATCTAAGAAGGAGCAATCACAAATGGTAAAGATCGTGATTGGGTAAGATCGACACTAAGGAAAGAATTCACAAAGGGAATGTGGGCGGGAGATAAGAGGTCCGCAAAGTAAAGAAAATTCCCACACTAATCATAGATCGACGGATAGGGAAGAATCTGCAAGAGATCAATGGTCGAGAATGGGTTCTGCAAGGCCAAGGTAAGAGCTTGTTAAAGAAGCAGGAAAAATAAATTGCGGAAGAAATGTTTCAGAAGACCAATCCGCAATCCACATTCTGCAATTGCAGACAGGAAGTTTGCGGAAAATTTTATTTGTGGAAAGATTGAATCTTGAAGAGAATCAAGTACCACCAGCTGAGAAACCTAGACACTCACATAAACTACCAAAGTGGGTAAAGAACACACTTGAAAGTGTACATACCTATGATGTTGGAAAGACATGAACCAAAAGCTCAACAAGAGGATGGAGGTGATTAGATCATTCAAAATCAGGTGATATAGAATATATGGATGTTTCATATGGAAGTGACTTAAAATTCAAAGTATATATTCATGTACAAAATATAGGTTTAGCGTGTGATAGTGTAACCCTCTGTCTACTCCAAAGGAACAAAGATTTCATTTATGGTCTTTGAATCACATAGTATAACTTGCCTTCTTATGTGATTTTGAAGACCTCCTAGGTACTTGATGACAACATTTGGGTCCTAGATATTCATCCCAAATGAATGGATTTCTTTATAAAGTTTGTATTGTACTTTTGTGCTCTACGTACTTGCCTCTATTGATACTAGTGCCACTTAAACTTCTAGTTCTCTTCATATCCACCAATAGAGTAAAACTAATATATGAGGAGATATTTTAATGGAACCCACTTAGTTACTGATGGGACTCTCCTTAGCCTAAGTTCCTTCGTGTGTCCCCCCCACCAAGTCTATGCATGGATTTCTAGCTTCATTATAGAAAAAACTTTTTTTCCTCTCCTCATACATTATGCACATTGAAATAAACTTCTAATTATTGAAAAACTAATTCAATTTAAGTCCACCCTCCTCAACATTATAGGCTTTGAAATCCACCTTTTCTTCCATTTTAAATAGGGTGTGCAAGAATATTGATTACCGGATTTCCCTTTTTCGAGCTTCCATTATTCCTTATTTTTCCTTGAATTTTCATGATAAAATATTATGATATTTAGGTTTCTCCAAAAGGGGGTTAATATTTTTTTTCAACAGTGACCATGAGTACATCCATGCTCCTATAAATATTAACTACTTGAGTTTCCAACATCATCAAACTTATTTTTCCATCCTTAATGGGTCCTTCTTAGTGCTATACTTCGATTTATGAGGATTGTGTCTACTTATTATCTCTTCTTGTTCCAATCTTGCGATCCACAGGATACAAGTCTCGCATGGATTTGGATTTCCTGAGTCTAGGAAGCATACATTGTGATTAAACTACAAACCTCCCAAATAAAACCACTTTGGTTCCAATATGGTTATTAAATCATATTGGATATTCCAATTGAAATCTTACAAAAACAAATCAACAATTTACAACTATAATGAAAAATGATTGACTATATGACCATCAAGTTTTATCTTTTTAGTGATTTAATCATGAAAATAAAACACACTAGTATGTTTATTTAGCTAATGTAACATTGAATAAAACTACAACAAATATTCATATTGGACACAAATTTATCATAGAAACCCGATACAGTAAAACCAACAAGCAACAAAGACTTGTGTCTTCCATATTCTTATATTATGGAGATTACAATACATATTACAAAGATGTTCAAGATTCATACAAAGCTACAAGACATTATGGTATTCTATATTCCTCTGTAATATATTTATGTTTCACTACTTTATTAACATCTTCTCAACAATACCACACATACTATGGAACAACCGATGGCTAGTGAAAAAGTGAACCCTTTTCCCTCCTTATGCTAGGTTTTTTATAACTATAATTACATTTAAGTCAAGGGTTTCAAGTGGAACCTCCATGATTCTTCCATATGTATCTAGTGTCTTTCACACGTTACTAATGCCTAAAATCTAAACTTTTGTCAACCTTCAAACCTACATTTCATCAATTGCAATGGTATGCAAATTAAAATGCAATTATGTAAGACCATTTCCAACAAGGAAACCCTTTTCCTACTTGCTTACTATGATAGTGTTTAAATTTATAGTGGTCAATATGACTCAAACTTTCTTTTCATATCAAATATAAATAAAATATTCCTCTATACAATATAATATAGATTCATTCAAGCTTTCAACTAATTATAATATAGTCAATGACAATATGTCTTGCAACACATCTCCATAATTATGTCAACTAAATATAAATGGCATAATCCATTCACTATTGTATAGGTAGTTAATTCAAATATGAAATTTTCTTTAGGAGTTTAATATCTTATCTTATCAACCACTTAGCATCTCCTAGATGTAAATATTAAAAGAAAAAGTACCTTCTATTGCATTCCAAACGAAATGATTTACAAAAACAGAAAGTAACATAAGCCCTCCCTACAAAGGGAAAGTAGGCTCATAGTTTCAAAAAATAAAGTATTCCTCTAAACGAAACGATTTAGAAAAACATGAAGTAACATAAGCCCTCCCTACAAAGGGAAAATAGGCTCATAGTTTTAAAAAATAAACTCTGCCTCTAAACGAAACTAGGGAAAACCATTTAGTTTGACAATTCCTTACTACAACCGTAGTTCTGAGTTGACGACCCCGGTATTGCAAAGCTTGAACCTTTCTCCATTGCAATCCTTGATACTTGTTCCAAATTTTCAAAGAGGATTTCCAGTTTTACCAACATCATTGTCATTGTGAGTTCAGTTAGAGACAAAGATTCTACAAATTCCTCCCGAAGACGAGTTATATCTCTGTCCACAATTTCCAGTCACCTTCCCGCCTCTACATCCATACATTGTAGGTATCACTTCTACCTTCTCAGGTTCCTACGAATTCCCCTGAGTTCCACTACGAACAATAGTGAAGGATCAGAAGAAGCGGTCGACTCAAAGGTGAATTTCATGAAGACAGAGAAGTTTCTAATCCAGTGAACAGCAGACGAGCTTCCTTTCTGCAACCAACAGACTTCATTGAAATCTGAATTGCATAAATGTCTAGCTATCAACTCATCTCCTATTAAATCCTTCTTGAGGTGAGTATCCCATAATCCTAGCATAATACATCACATAGACCGCGTGATGGATAATGAATGGAAAAGGATGTCAGGATAGGACCAGATTGTAGGTGAGAATGCTCAAAATGACCATGGATGATGTCGGCCGATTAAACTGAAATCGAAGTTCGCATTATTCACTATGAAGGGAAATAAAATGGTGACCATTAATCATTATGAAGGGAAATAAAATGCTGACCATTAATCATTATATTTTAGCATCTTGAGATCTAAAGGTTAGCAATAGCAATGAGGGAAATGAGCCCGCGGTAGCAATCATTGCACTGCAATAGGATGATTATTATTTTTCAAATAAGGTCAATGCCACAGTTCATCATGGAAATACACAGGCTGTCACGAGATGAAATGATGGTTGGTATCAACATCCCAATGGGTTTTTATGCCTAGTTGTTTCCCAAGGCTATGAAAAAGAAAGAGTGTCAGAATCCAAGCATGCCACATGGAAATCCCAACAAGCTCACGACGATAGTCCAATCATGGTCTATTTTACTTTATGTTAACACCCATATGATAAAATCACATATATCACATAGTTAATTCACATATGAAATTTTCTTTAGGAGTCTAATATCTTAGCTCATTAAACACTTAGCATCTCCTAGATGTAAATATTATTTTACCTTTAGGGGACAATTAAATCAAAGAAATGACATTGAACTTAATCAAATCATCATAAGACATTATTAACATCATTCCTTGGTGTTATTTGTTAATCATGATAATTAAAACCCTCTTAAATCATCATTCCAATCTTTAAATTTTCAAAATCCATCAAAATAATAAGTCCCTACCAACAATGCATAGAAGTTTCTCCAAGCAATCCATAGAAAACTTCTATAAGTATAAAAAACAACACATATCTCTTAAAATATGGTCTAGGTATTTGATAATTTTGTTGGGAATTCCATCCCAAACATCCCAATATAAAAATTACCTCCACCAAAAATAAGAATAACCTAGATTTGAAGCCTTTATAGTTGGACTATCTCCTCATGTTGATTTCCTTGTAGTTTATCCAGCAATCTACAAGCCCGGACCATCAACAGACTGTTTCTGGCAGCAATAGATCCCATTTTAGCTTCTAAAATGGGATCCCCATTTATTCATTAAGGTAACCTTTGAGGTCGTTATTTTTCTTATGGGATCTTCTTCATGCTCACTGTAAGTACCTTGTTTTGGTTTCTAAATAAAATTTTCATCAAAACCTTGTTTTTTTTGGTTTTGTGGTTTGCGGAAGCAAACTTTTGGCTTGTTATTTTTTTCTTTCCCACAACTCGCATTTCGCAATCCGCAACGCGGATAGTGGAACTCCTTTTTTTGGAGGTTTTTGGAAAAAATATTTTCCCACAACTAGCAATCCGTAATGCAGATTGCGAGAATTGAAATTTCTTGTGTGTTATTGTTTTTTCCTTTTCGCAACCCACAAATGCGGATTGCGGATGTTGAAAAATATTTTCATGAATAAAATCTCATTTTTTGGTTCCTCATTTCCGCACCCGCAATGTGGATTGCAGAAATCATAAACTCAATAAAAAATAAAATTGCAAAATTTCCTTCCCACAATTCCGCAACCCATAATGCGGATTGTGGATTGCGGAAGTTAAGAAATCCATTTCTAGTTGCAAATATCATCCCACATTCTAAAACCCGCAATTGTCTTATTCAATTCGTTGCAGCCACTAAGAGGATATTAGCATTTATGAGCTCTGTGGTTGAAGCATAATCAACAGCTTTAGCCCCTCTAACTAAGAAGAAAAAGATCCAAGATCTAGTACCACATGTTGATCCACATAATATTAATGACAGTGATATTGAAGACGAAATCCTCCTCGTTAAATCCCCCTCCTCTTGTCAGCTCACCAGCAATTGTTTCAATTGCTCGAACTTCTGTTGGTCCACATGATGGTCTAGTGGTTGATGATTGTTTCCCTAAGATTCATTTCTCGAAAATTACCACCACCACTACTATTACATATCTTTAACCCTCGTCCATCCCTATGAGTATTCCTATTGTCATATCATCAGATATTCTAGTCCCACATGCCACAACAATAGACCAACCGACTGCTTATATTGAAAATGTATCCATACAACCATCCCAAGTTAAAATTTATGTATCACCTTTGGAGCCATTTGTTATTCCAATTTCAGTTGTATTCTCACATCCTATCACTTCATCCACCACCTCCAACCCTCCACTTTCACCCTATGGTTCTCAAATGTCATTCGTCTCCATTCCCCAGATAACCATGCCTATTCCTACTCATGTTGTTTCCCAATCTGTGCCTTTATCCATAGTTTCAGAAACATCAACACCCGCCTTGAAGGAGATAGCAGACTTCGATGAATATTAAGTGGTCTCCATGGGGGAGTACTTTTGGAGAAAATCAAAAAAGGTTGTGGTGAAAAGAGGTTCCAAAAGAACTAGGTAAGGGACTCTAGTGCAAGGCATTGTCCCTAATCAGGTCATATGGAAAAGAGCCTCCACTGATGTGAGACATGAATCTCTTTAGACTACTTCTGCCATGGGAACCTTTGTAGGGAAAAACTATGACTCTGTTTCCTCCCTAAACAAAGAAATTGATCTGAAAGAATAGGAACTGCAAAAGCTCAAGAAAGAGAAGCTCCAGATTGATGAAAAACATCAACTTAAGTTGTAGTAGATAAAACATGGTTATGAGAGGCATCTTAGATACATGGAAGCTCAAAATCAAGTGCTTCAACAACAAGTCAAGGAAGCACAAGAGTTGAATGTGGATTATAAAGGAAAAATCACAACCCTTGAAAATTCATGAAGATCATAAGAATTTTTTGGTTCAATTGTTTGAAGGATTGAACGATATACATGAAACCTACAATTATTTTTAGTGCCACTCTGATGTGCTCTATGATCACAATCAAAGAAGGAATGAGGAAATCAAGGTGTTGTTGGAAGCAACAGATCCCATTTCAGCTACTAAAATGGGAACCCCATTCACTCACTAAGGCAACCTTTGAGGTTATGATTTTTGTTTATCGGGTCTTATTCATGCTCACTATAAGTACTTTTCTCTGGTTTCAATAAATTGCATCAAAGCCTTTTTTTGTTTTGTGGATTGCAGAAATAATCTTTTTCATTCTTTATTTTTGCTTTTCTGCAACTTGCATTCCACAATCCGCAACGCGGATGGTGGAAGTCCTTTTTTTGAAGGTTTTGAAAAAAATATTTTCCTGCAACCTGCAATATGCATTGTGGAATGAAGGTATTGAAATTTAATTTTTTGTTATTGTTTTTTTCTTTCTACAACTCGCAACCCGCAAATGCAGATTGCAGATGTCGAAAAATATTTTTGTGAATAAAATCTCATTTTTCGGCTTTGCATTTCTGCAGCCTGCAATGCGGATTGTGGAAATCAGAAAATTAATAAACAATAAAATTGCAAAATTGTGTTTCCGCAATTATGTAACCAGCAATGCAGATTGCGGAAATAAAGAAATCCATTTTTGGTCACAAAAATCATCCAGCAACTCCGCAACCCGCAATGCGGATTGCGGAAATCAAAATGGAAGAAATTGGTTAAAGTTTATCTCTGTAATTTGCCTTCCCTCTTTGATCTCGACCATTCTTTTTTTTCAAAATCTACAGCATAGATCTATTTCGCCATTGGACTTGGCTAATTTAAATCATTTTAATGTTACGATTTGTTCACCATTTCAACTTGCAATTTTTAAATGCGCTAATATTTTTACTATGATTTTCTCACCAAGCCCATGAATTCTTTTATTTCCAAGCCATTTATGGGTAAGTTTCTCAAATTTCTCGATTCTCAACAATTAAATTATGTTATTTTTATCTACAGTAAATATTAATTAAGGTCTCCAAATTTTTATCATAATTTACCTCCTAGTGTGCAAATATGACAAGAACTACAAGGTCTAAGACATCTCTGAACGAGCAGAAGAGTAAGGACCCCAATGCTCGAATATTCTCTGACACCACTGGACAGGTGTCAGAAACCTACTACGTAGAATGGTCCCAAATCTATTCTATTTTCTATAGTGGCAATTTTTCCTACATTACTCATGACTAGTCTTTTTTCAGCAATATCAATAAATCCCAGCTTCACTTTATCGTAGCTAGACCTTTGTTCAGGCCTTACACGGACCCGTTCAAGTGGGAAATTGACTATGAAAACCCCCAAAAATGATCTTTTAAGGACCACACACAGACCCAACTAACATATTTCCTCCCTAAGGTATTTTCTAGAGAATACGAAATTAACCCACCACAACAATTGTCCAGTGCTCAATTTTTGGAAGTTGCCATAACCCAGTTTAATTTTGAAGAAATGTTAAAATCATGGATCGATAACCCTGTAGAGTTGATCCCCATGCCTGACAAATCCTATCCCATCTATTAGTTTACGGACCCATTATGTTTATTAGTATCAATTCTTTGTAGGTTGTATGGGTTACCCAATTGTATTGTTTTCAATGCAGAATGGGCGTCCCTTGCTCATCACATATTAACTACAGGTGAATCTTTCAAATGGGCACAAATTCTCTCTATTGTTTTGACAGAATCTATTGAGAAGTATTAGAAGAACCCGTCATCATGAAGCCTTCTTTCTACTTGTCAGGTTATGTAATGGATGTTTTTTGTGTGACATCTCCATTCCCGGTAATGGGATGGGGATGGACGAGGAATTCACCACCAGTCCACATATACTGCTGAGAATTATGGAAGGACAACTTTTTCCCCATATTTATGACATCTATGACCACTTCATTGGGTCAATTTATCAAAAGATAATCAAAGGGGATGCCTCTACCTTCTCTGACAGAGAAAGGGCACTCATCTCCACCATGTGAGATTGGTATGTGGGTGAGTATTTCTCCTACATCATAGTTTGGGGTAGAAATATTGTTCATTTGCTTCCCAAGATAGTGCCATATAGGATCATACTCCAGGAGATATATTTATAGATTGTGATTGATGGGGTCTTCCCAAATCTTGCAACAACAATGAGATAGTGTTGGCCCAAGTTTCCCCTAAATTTGGGATTCCTGACTTTTCAAAACTCCACACATGCTGCCATTCTGGGCAAGGCAATTGCTACAATGAACTCGTGGGAGGAACCAAAAAGGATTCACGACCCTAAGGAATTATGTCCAACCACTTACTTCAGGATCACATGAAAACCACATGTGTCCATCAGGAAAACTATGATGACTCAATTTATAGAGGTGCTAATGATTTTTCATAGGTGGTGAGAAGAATACCTACACCACAAGAGAAAAGATTCATATTCCAGTATCAAAAGGAGCTTAAAACAAAAGTGATACACTGCAGGAAGATCCAATTGACATTTGAAGAAAATTTCCAAAAGAAAACAACATATAAAGAAGAAAAGGAGTCATTAGCTACCTATTCTTATACTCTTGTTGATCACTCAAAGGTTAAAGGTAAATCTGCTCTTGAGTGTCCTACAAAATCTCAACCTTTGTTTAATCTCCAGGCCCTAAAAAGGTCAGCGGAGATGAAGAAAATTTTAAAAAGATTGAGCTCAGAAGTAGAAGCATAAGAAACCATTTTTGTGCCACAGACAAAGAGAAAATTTGAGGAGGCCATTCCATAGGTTCAAATACAAGCAGCAGTCCTAGAACCTTCACCACAGATAGTCCAAAGGGTAGAACAACCAAATCTACAAGAACAACCAGTTCTACAAGTTTATCCAAGTCGACAAGTTGATCCACCACTGCTTTCCAATATTGAGGTGTAGGATATTAAAAGTGACCTTGAGGAGGAGATATCTCCCTCCTCCTATGTATGTTTCATCACCATTCCTACCAACTTACCATCAACTACTTCAACAACCCAGTCAGTTGGAAATCCTTTTGAAGTTGTGTTTCCTCAACATACTTTTTCGGAGATTAACCTCTCCCACATTATTTTTGCCACTAATGGCACATATTCAACATCTGCACATATGCATATTTCCATTCCTTTTTCTACCTTACCTATTTTTTCAGCACCATTTGAGTTTTTTGCCACTTCCACATCTTCAGAAACCCATTCATTAGTTCCATAACCTGATAGTTCTTCCATTTTCACCACTTCTTCCTAACCTATCACATATGTTCCTAAAGTTTCATCTCTCCTTCTACCTATGTTTTCCCTATTACCATTCCTACTAGCACGCCATCAACTGTTACAACCACCCATCCAGCTAGGAATATTTCTGAGACTATGTTTCCTCAACATACATTTTCCCAAATCAATTTATCCCACATTATTTATGCTATTAATGGTACACATTCTGTATCATTAGTACCTATGCCAATTTCCACCCCTTTGTCCACCTTACCCATTCTTTCAGTAGCATTTGATTTGCCTTCCATTGCCACATTTCCACAAACCCATTCATCAGCTTCACAATCTGCTAGTTCTTCCATCCTTGTAACTTCCCCTGAACCCATCACATATGTTCCCACTTCCATCTTTTCACCCCCTGCCTCTATTATTTCAACACCTTCCACTACCATCCTCTCCACCAGTATGCAGATCCCTACCCCTGAAACTTCCCAACCCGCACCTATAATTTCAATCCCTGAGGGAACCATATCAACAACATAGGATATGGCTGACTTTGGTGAATATGTAGGTGTATCCTTGGGGACATATTTTTGGAGTAGAAAAGAAAAGGTTGTGGTTAAGAAAGGATCCAAGAGATACGAAGAAGGTACCTTCAAGAAAGGTTCAGTGCCAAACCATATTTATTTGTAAGAGGACCTCTAATGATTTCAAGCAAGAGGATTTGGAGACTGCATCTTCCATGGGGGCCTTTGCTGGAGATAATTATGATTCAGTTTCTTTTCTAAATAAAGAAGTTGAGGAAAAAGAGCAGGAGTGGTAGAGATTCAAGCAGGAACAAGCTCAAGAAAATATACAGCATCAGCAGGAACTGCATGACTTGAGAAATGAATATGGAGAGAAGCTGAGGAAAATTCAAAACCAAAATAACCTTCTCAAGCAACAACTTGAAGAAGTGAAAGGGGTGAATGATGAGCAAACTCAGAATATCACCACCATTGAAGAGCAGCTTAAGGACTTCCAAATTGTATATGTTACTTCTTCTTTCTCAAAATTCACAAAAGAAGAATTTAAACAATTGGCATGAAGAATTCATGGTGACCTGTATCAACAAATGGTTAGTGTTTTTGAAGGATTTAATGAGATGCAAGATACATACAATGCATTCAAGCGTCGTTCTGACATCCTCCATGACCACAATCAAAGGAGCAATGAGGAAACAAGAGCTTATGATACTCTGGTAGACTGGAAAAAGTATATAAAGGACAGACCTGATGATATTCCAGTCATGGACAAGGGTAAGATGAAAAGAATACTGGTTTCAATTGAAACATGGAAAAATGTTTGTGACTTGGTAGAGTCCATCATTAAATATGGACGAGTGGCCTGTAAGAAGAAATGGTTTGCTTCGAAAAACTTGCTGGATTTTCTGGGCCTGCCACTATTGGATCCCATTGATGAACCTATGCCTCTGAAGATTAAGCTTGAATAGATCGAAAGTGACTTTTCTAAAGCTAAGGAGCATATTGAGGGAATCAGTCAGCTTCACCTGGTGAAATCAAGGAATGGATTAAGGCACCTCTCACATCACAGATGAGGATGAACTTTTCCTTCGAGAGTGGGAAAAGATCAAGAAAAGAGAGATCATATCCTTGATTTGCAAGGCTAAGCTGCACTTAGAGCACACATAATATCACGACATACATGATTTGTTGGATTTATTTTCCTAGTGGTAGTATGCCCTTGGCATATCTTGAAATTACTATTTTGTAACCCCATATTTTGGGAAGATTTTATTTCTCTGTAAAATATTGTAATAATTATTATGTCATGTTTCTGGTTATTCATTAAATTTATTTCATGAATTTTAGTCATTCTTCTATATTCCTGACAAATTGATCATAGGTTACTTATTTATCAAACATGCTAACTTCTTTATTGATGTCTCATTACAATGTTAATGTGTTGAATAAGCATTGAATAAATGTTTTTATTTAGTTAATATGCCATTACTTGCAATTATTGAACAGTTACTTATGCCCATTACTGATTTTTGAATTGGTATTATTTGATAGAATAATTATACACGTATAATACTTTGGATTAAGCCATACAATTTTCATTGTTTTAGTTTCATTCAAGGTTGACAAAAGGGAACATGCCCAATCTATATTTGTATATGTTGGGTTATTATTTATTTGTCACAAAACATGCATAATAATTGTTCTACTTAAAATTATTCACAATCATTGTCTTAGTTTCCTTAGACAATCTAGTCTAGTCTCCAGTTACTTCAAAACATTCCTAGATATCCGTTGGAGGAAGAACATATTTAGTCGGATCTAAAAAACCTTGTGCCAGTGGAGGCCTTATATCCATAGGAGTTAGTCATCTCAAACAACTAGGGGATAGAATCATATCTACGTGGGATCGATTTGAAGCCTTTCTAGTTTGACTATCTCCTTCGTTTGGCCCAAGCTTGTAGGTTGTTGGATAAACTACATGCAATCAACACATCCCAAATAATTTACATTTAAATTCTACTTGTGTTAGATCGTCTATGTGCAAAACTAGGCACATTATATAAAGATGTTGCTAAAGTGGAAACAATATTATTTGATGACTACAAAATGAAAATATGAGGTTTCCTCAATTTGGCAACTTAGTTTTCATTTCCTATTGTACATAGAGAATGTTTCATGGAAATTACACCTTCTATAGGTTCTTTTGGTATATATATGTTTGTTATATATATGGGGATGTGGGGATGAGGCCATGAGATAGATGTGAGGTTTGATGGTTCATGGAAGTGCATGTAGGTTTGAAGGTAGACAGAAGTTTATATTTGAGTCATTAGTAATGTGTGAACGTCACTAGATACATATGGAAGAATCATGGAGGTTCCACTTGAAACACTTAAATTTAATTATAGTTATATAAAACCTAGCATAAGGAGAGAAAAGCGTTCACTTTTTCACTAGCCATCAGTTGTTCCATAGTATGTGTGGTATTGTTGAGAAGATGTTAATAAAGCAGTGAAATATAAATATATTCTAGAGGAATATAGAATACCATAATGTCTTGTAGCTTTGTAGCAATCTTAAACATCTTTGTAATATGTATTGTAATCTCCATAATATAAGAAGATGGAAGACATGAATATATACTTTGTATTTTAAGTCACTTCCGTATGAAACATACATATATTCTATATCACCTAATTTTTAATGATCTAATCACCTCCATCTTCTTGTCAAACTTTTGGTTCATGTCTTTCCAACATCATCAGGATGTACACTTTCAAGTGTGTTCTTTACCCATTTTGGCAGTTTATGTGAGTGTCTAGGTTGTTCAAGTGGTTGTACTTCATTCTCTTTAAGATTCAATATTCTAATCCTCTCAATCACATGATCCAATTGAACCTCATGTTCTTGTGAAGTGGTGGGAACATATTCATGAGGGGGAGACGGTGATGCAAAAGGATATTCCAAATATTGATCCAAGATAGGGACCCCCCTTTTAAGATGTGGAATATCATTATCAAATTCATGATATGTGTTTACATGGGTAAATTTATCCAAACAATCAAGCTATCTCTCTACATACTTTTCATTTTTATTCATTTCAAGAAAAATCACAACTCTTCAAACAATAAACATTTTATTTACCTCACAATGAAGACAATATTCCTTGGTGTTGTTTGGCTACTAAAAGGACGGTTCATAGAAATTACACCTTCTATGGGTTCTTTTGGTTAGGAACATTGTTCATATAACAAATTATCCCATTAGATGTTAGCATGTGAGTGTTTCAATGAGGTACTACATGAGGTACAACACATAATTATTTTGGTGATTAAAAAATAAAGAAATAACCTAAAATAGATATCCATGAGTACAAAAACTAACAAATTCATTAGATTTGAATTCACCTTCATTATCCATCCAAATATCATCAACATGGCTTCACCAGATTCTTTATTTCACTATAGTTGACATAAAGACTTTGAACTCAACAAAACCATTCAATTGATAGTTTACGAGAAAACAAGCACACACGTATAAAAACAATTTGCAAACAATAGAGAATTTTGAATTTAGTTGTTACTAGAATTTCCTTGAAAGGACAATGCATAAAATAATCACTATGAAGATCTACAATACTGCAATAGCCTTTAGAATTTTGAAATTAGTTGTCACTAGTGTTTCCTTTTACAACATCCTTTCTGCAAGTTTGCTTCCACAACCCCAATATTTCTGCAAATCAATGTTTCCTCAAAATTCATGTCCACAATTGCGTATTGCAAATTATGGGTCGGTCTTCTGAAACATTTCTTCCACGATTTATTTTTCCCGCGCTTTAACAAGATCTTACCTTGGCCTTGCGAAACCCGTTCTCGACCATTGATCTCTAGTGTATTCTTCCTTATTCGTCGATCTATGATTAGTGTGGGACTTTGCTTTACTTTGCAGACCTCTTATCTCCCGCACATGTTCTCTTTGTGAATTCTTTCCCTAGTGTCAACCTTCCCTAATCATGATATTGATTGTTCGTGATTGGTCCTTCTGAGATTGTTGACTTTATGATTAGATCTCGAGAAAATTTCTATTGTGAAATCAGTCTCATTCGTTGATCCGCTTCTACTGTAATCTCAGCCAACCATCCATACCTGCACATACGTAAACACACAGTCATCTATAGAGATGATGAAATTTCTCTAACTATCTAAATTCGCATTTGATTGGTCAAAGAATCGATCAATAAACATCATTCTCGGTTTTATTCTATTCCCAAAAACAAATATTCATCTTTCAACAATTATTCAACTGTAATTCACATAGAAATTATGTTCATTACATATCACACCTAAGCGCATTCACATATGGAGATACAGAGAGAATTTCACTTCCATTGATCATTTAACAGAATTCCTACCATTTACACAGAGACACACACAATTGTATTTTCCCATTCAAATGTAAGAACCCTGTATATTTACAATTTGTTACAGAACCTATATTATGAACACCGTAGGTCTAATACTAACACGATCATCTATCTTGGCATGATTTCTTTTTGATTGGACACACACTTATGCCTCGTAAGATCACACACACACACACATGCACACACATATATATATACAATTTGTTGCATAAACCAAAACTGGTTCAGGTCCAATAAACCTTCACCAATCTGCTAACTAATTCTAAAAAGGCAAGAATAGTGAAATAGGAAGTTGAGAAAATATGTTGGCCTAGTACATTTGGTTTCTCCATAAAAATTCCATGAATGAGTGCATGTACTTAAGTCATTCAACCAACTGAATGCAGGACAGTGCAGGTTACAGATTGTCCGTCCTTGAATGTGTGTATGAACTGTTTAGGAAATGCATGCTCCAATTGCAGAAAATGCGAACACGTTAGTCGTGCACACACATATATATATATATATTGATGGTATTTAAAACTATTGGAAGAATAGAACAAGTTGAGAGAATGGAAACCTAATAAACTATTTTAGCTCAAGTGTTCTTCCTAGGTCATATGATGTCCACAAATATACTACATCTAGGTAAAACAAGTTAAAATTGGAGTATCAGCGAGTTAAGTATGATACCATAACTTAATACCAACAAAATATTTTTTAATATCAACTACTTTAAAGTAATTTACCTTGAGAAGAGATCATATGTTCAAGTCTAGAATTAACTGGAAGATTGGAATCTCTGAATTGGTTGGTATGTCTGGATCATTCTAAAAAGTAATTGCACATATTTTAAACATCTTTGATTTTATTTAACCGTTGTATAAGATGATCAATCCACATATAATGTGGGACAATTATAAAAAAATTTAGGAACCACTAAGTTTACCTCTGTTTGGAAACATAAAGTTGCTCTTGACAATATTGTCATTAAATAATCGAACCCTGCATCTTTTAACATTGCCAGATGTGGAACCTTCAGCTATAACAATAAAAAAATAACATTTTTTCAATTGCATTGAAGATACGTATATATATTGTATTTAATGTAAGACAATACAAGCTATCAAATTTAAATACCAGTATTGTGTAGAACAGAATGTTGCACGTCACGTGCATGCTCTAGATCTCTTTGTTGCTGAAAAGTTGATTCCAACTATTCATTCATGCTCCTTTTCTTTGCATGAATTCGTCCAACCTTTTCAAACTATGGTTTATCTTTTCTTGATTTTAAATCAAGAACACATTTCTTCTTTTTATTGATTGGACTCAAAAAATTACGTCATCTCTTGGTAGTGATCCTGGATGGAGTTATAGTAATGAAAAACATTTTATTGAACTCGTGGTGTGCATTAGCTGGGAGGTTCCTCAGTGCATATGCCTGCTCCAAATTAGTAGGAACTATGGATGATAAACCCCTTAATTCTTCATGATACGATGAAATAACAAATCTCATTTCATCATCCTCAAGTAAGGCACCATCCGATGTTACAATGGATGATTCAACGTGATGTGAGAAATTCTATATATCATCGGTTTTTGTTTCAATGTGACAAATGATATTGGGAGGATAAATAAAGTAGAATGGAAGCTCGGTTTCAATTACTAGGCTCCTTACAAGTGTTTCATTTAAACCAACTAAAATTCTAGGCCTTTCGGCAATAGAATTAAAGAAATTTGACAATGTATTGTCTCTTAAAATAGTGTTACTTGCTAGCATCTCAAATTTCAACACATGTTTACAAAAATTTCCATTTAGGGCCAAATTACAATTACAGAAGTGTAGAGTTGGCCTTTTATAGATGACAATATGCCAAGTATCATGACTATCTTTATTTTGGCTACGAACCCGATATTCATTGTTACTTTTTTCAACAGACACACAATAATCATTTGGAATTTAGTTTGCTCCTCACTTAGAAGCATTCAATTGTTTCTCAGATTTTCTAGGTCGCACAAACCCAACCTCTTTTAAACCTTGCATGTGGATGTAATATAGTTCAACCATAGTCAACAACACATAAACTAGCCAATCAACTCGTCTATGTCATGCATTGTTCTTCTCGCATAGGTACCTTTGTTTTATATACCCATGGTAATATTCAATTGCATTATTTGTGTCTTGATTGGAATGTGGAAAACTTCTATACACTTTTTTCCCACATATCTGGAAAAAAATATATACATTAGGTATGAAGTAATAACTAAAATTATGACATTGTGGAATATAGTCATAAAAATCAACTTAAAAAAAACTTACATATTTTATCATTGGCTAACCATGTGGTTCTAAAATACTCTAGAAACCTCTTATGTTCACTGAATTCATCAAGAAACCTTACAACTGCAAGTTGTACATATCCATCATCTTGACATGAGTGCATAATTTCTATTAAGGCACAGAAGATGCAGATTTTGTTTTCCCTTTCTTTAACTTTATTTCCAACATTCTTCAACCACACTTGAAGGACATGCCATACACTTAATAATATTGTACAGTTGGTGCAAGTCCTGAAATAATGTATCATTAAAATATGATATACGTAAACATCAAGATGGCATATCTATTTGAAAGAATTAACACATCACCTTAAAGCCCCAATTTTTGTTTCATCATCATTTGTGATGAAAGTTTCGACATGCCAATCGAGACGTTCTTTTATTCCGATTGCAAATAATGACAACATCCATCTACAAATATCATTTGTAGTATTACGTGAGGAAATCACACAAGCTATTGGAATCCCATTGTGGTGTTCGTCGACAAACATTAAAATGTAGAGTTGATACTACATTGTGACAAACAATACATGATCATAAGTATATATAATATAGGCAATGAAATGAATAGAATTTATGAGATATATGTACTCACCCCATACTTGTTTGTGCTAAAGGTGGACTCCATTGATATGATATTGTTGTGTGAGTGTTTAACCATCATCGACTGCATCCACCTTGTTTGTATGCCTATGATAAAAGGGATGTTTTGAACAACATCTTGGTTTTGGTAGAAAAAAAGCTTTCGGTGCACTCATTGAACCAACATTTCACACTCTTTGGATCACTTTCATCCTTCACATATTCTCGCCTTTCCGTATCATTGTAAATGTTTAAGATATCTTGTCTTATCATACATGCATCTTGAGATGCCCTTGTGAACAACTCACTAGACCTATGCTTCACATCAGAGATGACCTAGTCCCATATCATTGAAACATTAAAACCCTTTTGAATCAAATCGTGTACACTAGCTCGTATATCCTCAGTTAAATGTGGCAAATAATTGAATATTTTAGGTATTCCTAATGCATCATTTCCATGACAGATAACATTTTGTTTATCAACATGCCTACATGTGCTATATATTATAACAACGTCATTTGGTCACAAGATAAAGTCGTCGCATAATAAAGTCACATTGGCAACCAACTTTAATACTTTCACGTGGAAGACGTTTTTTCTTTGGTTGTTCTACCGCACTCATAGCAATGGTTTGTGCGGATTGCAGACCATATCCAGACCAATAACTATACATGAAGAATTTACAACAAATTAGATAAAATATTTATGCATATTTGACATATTGAACTTTAAATCAGAATCTTATACACATATTGGAAAAAATGTATAGAGACTCACACAACATACTCTAGATATGTTCCAAAGTTAGCCTCTCTGATGTCCTCCTCTTTTATACTTATTCTAGTTTTAACAACAAATTGAGTAGGTGCACCTTCCCTATATTGCTCCCCACTTATAAACTCCTCAAGTCGACAATATGGAATAACTGCGACTTGGTCCCCCCAAACATATGTCCATGTCAAGTCTTCTGCTGAAAATTCCATCATATCCTCTGGGTCTTCGACATCCAACTCATTGGTAGTCTCCCACTTTGCCATTCTTCAAATCCCTATACAAACAATAATGAAAATAATTTGGTGTAGCCAATCTTAAATCCAAAGCTAGCAAAGATATCAACCATGAAAGTGATCAAACTCTTTGAGTTGTAGACATTTTTTCAATGTTTGCATTGTTAAAATGATTTACACCAATGATAAGCCAATGATGAGCCAATGATAAAATATTGACACTCTTAGGGGCAGGTTCTCAACGATAATGACACTGATCCACAGCCATTCAGAGATCCACATAGCCCACAATAGACGAAAACCATGACAAGAAAGAGAAGAATAAAATCATATGCTGCTTATTGAAAGTGTGATTACAAATTAATAGAGCTAGATATTTCAGTCTCTTCATCAAAACATGAGTTTACAGCTAGACATGAGTTTACAGTAACATCAAAACACCAATCTCCAAGGAAAACCACCATAAAGTTTTGACACCAATTATAGCTTTCCCTATATAGCTTTGCAAATCGATCAAAACAAATAAAACAAGAAATACAGGCAGCAAATGAAATACCTGTAAGGTTGATGCTGGAGTATTGTGGGTTGCCTTGCACACATTTATTCGAGGAAATCCAGACCAGTTGGAGGCAGACAGAAGACCTTGACTAAGGGACTAGGCATCAAGCAAACTCTGAGCAAACATGGGAGATGGAGGAGCTTACCGTCGATATTCCAAAATCTGCATTGATGGAGGTGGATGGGCACCAGGTTGATGGCCAGCTTGGAGATGGGGTGTGCATGGGCGTGGATCGCTGCGAACAAAACAGAGCAAGAGAACAGGAGTGGTGTGGGACCCATCACGTAACGGAACAAAAAATGGTGTCGCCGGCAGGAGCCAGCCCCTCGGTCGACGACTTGTCGGATGTTTGTATGGTGCATGCCTCATCCGCCATGAATGCTCCCCGATGGTGTATGGTGCATGGAGGCCAAGTTGGCATGCCTGTTGGTGTATGGTGCATGGAGGCCAAGTTGGCATGCCTGTTGGTGTATGGTCCATGGACGCCAAATTCGCATGCCCCGTGCGGGTTGGAGCATGGTGAACGTATGTGTCGACACCATATGGTGTATGGTATGTTGGATACATGGATGCATATATGGTGTATATGGGCATACGCGTAGCCTTAAAGGCTCTCCGGCAAGCTGGATATTGATCTCCTTTGAAGGAGATCTCAATCTTTGGGACAAGTGTGGAAAGGTACAACATGAGACCGAAGACAAAAGCCGAAGACGTGAAGAATATGGGCCATCAATATCTACTATGGAACAACCAATTTAATGCTACGGCAGAAATTCTGCAGACCCTTAGATCTTAAGCTACTTGGATGTGACATCGAACATGGTGGTACTGGTGGTGCAGAAAAGATCAGTGATGAAAGCGCACACAGGAAATGAGGAGGATCTAAGCGCATCTTCCATGAATGGTTTAGTCTTCTCCATTTGTAGAGTTTGGCGAGTTCGGCCATTCATCTTTTCATCATCCCCTTCCATCTCGACGTTAGGGAGTTCAATGAAGTGGATCGTGCCAATAGCCGAAAATGCTACGCGTTGGATATATGCGTTTTGGCGATGAGAAGCAGTCATCCATTTGGGGATAATGAAGGTGACAAAGAAGCCATGGTAGAGCGTCAGCCTCTTTGCAAACTCAACCAGTGGGATCAAATGGTCCATTCCAGGGGACTGAAAGACTGCTACATGAGATCCATGGCTCTCCATTGATGTCTGTCCACCAAAAACTACACGCTAATATTTGAAGGTTTAGCTCTGTTGATATTGTGCTTGAATCCCAAACGGTACCTGTAAACAGATTCTTGGCTCTGGCGATGGCTCTGCCGACCTCTCTCTTCAATAACTTCTCAAACACGGTACTCGTATCCCCAACCTCAAGAATAAAGGTATTGAATTTTGATATTGTCGTCTCTGGGAAATTTTGATTTCACTCATAACCTGACCGTGGGGACAAGTCTTAGCGTGAGGAACTGGTTGCACTGAAGAGGTGTATTCTACAGCCGAGTAGGAAAGGGATGTATAACTTTTTTCGTGCATATCTTGAGTTCACAAGTGTTTTTTAGAAAAAATAATAAAATATTATTAAAAATAACTTGTCCGCTTAAACTAAATTTAAATTATTTAGAATTGCATATATATATATATATAACTACATAAATTAGATAAGTTAAAACCATAAAAATTAGATTACAGATTTCCACTCTAAATAAAGAATTACATCATAGATCCCAACTGATTCTCTAAAGTGGATCCTTCTAAAATGGATCCCTCTTTAGATAAATCTATGCTAATTTTTAATTCTATGTCAAATGTTCCTAAACATTAAATTTAAAAATAATAATTCACATTGATAACTTATCCTGCCCATACACACATAATCCATGACGATAAGAATGGAAGATAACCAAGGAAATCGAGCACGCCCCATCCAACCATACACATACAAATAAATAATAAATGAAAAAGAAGATATCACGGATTTCCCTAGTGGTGACACGGGAAGCATAGAATCTCTAGAATGGATCTAGTGAGAGTATATATTTTCTACTCGATTAACAAGTGATTATTTTATAAAGTGATTATATAAAGTAGTTTACGATTAAATATAAATTAGTATAGATTTATCTAAAATGGATCTACTAAGTATTAAGAAGTTGTAAATTTTTTTAGAGTGAAAATATGTAATCTAATTATTATGGTTTTAGTTTATCTAATTTTTGTTTGTTATATATATATATATAAAAGTAACTAAATATTAAATTATATAAATTAAAAAATAGTAAATAAATTATAAAAAACTTATAATATTCATCATAAAAAATATTTGTTTTTATTAAAATAAAAAATATATATATAATTTTATTTATTAAAATCTGAATATTAATAAAGATGGATTATCTTTATAATAAATAAAAGTCTAACCATAATAAACAATAGCAATAATGTGTCAATGTTGTTATTATATGATCATTTTTAGGAAACTCCATAATGATCTTGTGTATTTAAATAAAAATTATATTTTTATGAATTTATGAGTCTAAATAGGTGATGATTTATTTTCTTTCCCTTTTTGTGCATATTTTGGGAATAATACTAAATAAATAGTTTTTCAAAAACATTTCAAAATTTGAAAATCAATTTATTTCCTAAAAAATGAGCTAGGATTTGATTTCTAAATCACCTTAAGGGTTCAAAGGACCACATTAATGAATGCATTAGGAGGAGAGAATGCACCTCCATCCTGCAAGGAAATCTTATCATAAGGAGAGTGATGGTGTGCCCAAAACCCAGAAAAGGGCATGGAGACTATAGGGGGATGGGAGAATATTGGATTCTAAGACACAATGGTGAAAGAATCAAAGACATATCATGGAAAGGGAGGTGCATGAAGTCCGAGGCATATGATGGAATTGGAAAAAATCCTAGCAAAAAAAACGAAATCCAATCTAGAGTAAAGATTAGAGGAGGACGCATTCAAAATCAGACTTTGTCCCTTGGTATGAGATCACTTCATGTAGGATAGTTGTGTATACAATACATGCAAGACCGCATAGTCATAGGGAAATTCATGGGCATTTCTCCCATTGAGAAAGCCTTGAGTTGGTGGATCAAGGAAAAATTGAAGCCAAAAGGATAGGTGGATCTAAAACATGGATCCAAGGGCTTCTTTATAGTTGTGTTCACTATCCTAGAGGACTAGGGCCGAGTCTTCGAAAATTTTCCCTATTTCTTCAACTATGCGGGGCTTTACCTAAGATTTTAGAAGGAACACTTTTGCCCAAAAAAATAGGACTTCTTAGTTTCTCTAGTTTGTATTAGAATTGACTCTCTACTGCATGAGTAAGTAATGGGACATGGAAACCCTCACAAGCATTGTGAACGCTTTGGTTAATTTTGTGAAAAAATTAAAGATGGCCATGTAAGGATGATATGCATCTTATGCTCGATTATATGTCTATATGAACATTTCAAGGCCATTACCAGATTCCACCTGCTTAAACTACCATGAATTATACTAGAATCAGTTGTTGGACTATGAGCATACCATGTTTCATTGTCACAGATGTCATGAATAGTGGCACTTACTCAGAGAATACTCTCTTAACAAGCTTCCCATATCAAGAAAACCTAAAGAGAAGCAAGATTCAAAGGTTTGTACACAATAGAAAACATAGGAAAATATGGTAGGAGTTCAACCCATGCAACACCTGCAAAATACATGTGAACTAATTTCAATTTTGAAGTTGTAGAAGAAAACGACACTCCTAATGGCAAGTCAAAGGAAGATATTGAGATCCCCCAAGGATCGCAAAAGAGAATCCTTGATCCATACCTAGAAAATACTAAACAAACTAAGAAATGGGTTTCCCTCCTCAAGTGGAACATAAAAATTCAAGGAAACCCTTATGAAGGAAGTCAAAATCATGGACTCTGAACATGGTGAGGACATGGATTTTGGTGACCTATATTTTCAAGGAATCATGGATGCATGTGAGAGACAAGACACTTATTCAATCCCAAAAAAACGAATCCAAATTCATGAGGATGCCCTAAACAAGGCATCACATGAAGTTAAGAAAGATTAGGTTGCTTCCTCATTGGGACTCAAAACTAGCAACCAAAAAGAACACTCCAAAATCTTTGAGATGAAAAGAAGCGGGATAGAAGTAATAGATAAATATTGAAAAATATAAGTCGGTATAGATCCATCTAAAAGGGATTTATCAAGCATTTAGAAGGATTAAACCTTTTTTTTAGAGTGAAAATGTGTAATCTAATTATTATGGTCTTAGTTGATCTAATTTCTGTTTGTTTTATATATATATGTAATTCTAAGTAATTTAAATTTAATTTAAGTTCACAAGTTATTTTTAATAATATTTTATTAATTTTTATAAAAGACAAGGGCCAAGTCTAGGATGAGGATGGAATGCATTACACATCTCTTCCCTACTAAGGTATAGAGTGCACATTTTCGATGCAATTATATATATATGTGTATATATATATATATACACACACACACACACATACATACATACATACATACATACATACATACATACATACATACATATAATTTAAAAGTAACTAAGTATTAAATTATATAATTTAAA
>LPNX010361149.1:0-40922 GCA_001517045.1 Pseudotsuga menziesii | reverse complement strand
ATATATATATATATATTATAAATTTATGAGTCTAAATGGGTGATGATTTCTTCTCTTTCCTTTTTTTTGGTAGGATTATGGGAATAATACTAAATAAATGGTTTTTAAAAAACATTTCAAAATTTGAAAATCAATTTATTTCCTCAAAAACGAGCTAGGTTTTGATTTCTAAATCACCTTATGGGTTCAAAGGACCACTCTAATGAATGCATTAGGAGGAGAGATTGCATCTCCCTCCTACAAGGAAATCTTATCATAAGGAGAGTGATGGTGTGCCCAAAACTCAGAAAAGGGCACAGAGACTATAGGGGGATTGGAGAATATTAGAGTTCTAGACATAATGGTGGAAGAATCAAAGACATATCATGGAAAGGGAGGTGCATGAAGTCCGAGGCATCTGATGGAATTGGAAAAAATCCTAGCAAGAAATAAGAAATCCAATCTAGAAGACAAGACTAGAGGAGGATGCATCCCAAAATCAGACTTTGTCCCTTGGTATGAGATCACTGCCTGTAGGATAGTTGTATATATACAATACATGCAAGAATGCATAGTCATAGGGAAATTCATGGGCATTTCTCCCATTGAGAAATCCTTGATTTGGTGGATCAAGGAAAAATCAAAGCCAAAAGGATAGGTGGATCTAAAACTTGGATCCAAGGGCTTCTTTATAGTTGTGTTCACTATCCTAGAGGATTAGGGCCGAGTCTTCAAAAATTTTCCCTATTTCTTCAACTATGCGGGGCTTTACCTGAGATTTTAGAAGGAAAACTTCTTCCCCCAAAAATAGGACCCCTTAGTTTCTCTAGTTTGTATTAGAATTGACTCCCTAGTGCATGCGTAAGTAATGGGAAAAGGAAACCCTCACTAGCATTGGGAATTCTTTGGTTAATTTTGTGAAAACTTTAAAGATGACCATGTACGGATGATATGCATCTTATGTTCGATTCTATGTCTATATGAACATTTCAAAGCCATTACCAGATTCCACCTGCTTAAACTACCATGAATTATACTAGAATCATTTCTTGGACTATGAGCATACCATGTTTCATTGTTGCAGATGGCATGAATAGTGGCACTTACTCAGAGACTACCCTCTTAACAAGCTCCCCATATCAAGAAAACCTAAAGAGAAGAAAGAATCAAAGGTGTTTACACATTAGAAAACATAGGAAAGTATGGAAGGAGTTCAACCCATGCAACACTTGCAAAAGACGTGTGAACTAATTTCAATTTTGAAGTTGTAGAAGAAAACAACCCTCCTAATGACAAGTCAAAGGAAGATATTGAGATCCCCAAAGGACCACAAAAGAGAATCCTTGATCCATACCTAGAAAATCCTAAGCAAACCAAGAAATGGGTTTCCCTCCTCAAGTGGAACATAGAAATTCGAGGAAACCCTTATGAAGGAAATCAAAATCATGGAATCTGAAGATGGAGAGGACATGGATTTTGGGGACCTATATTTTCAAGGAATCATGGGTGCATGTGAGAGACAAGACACTCATTCAATCCCAGAAACACAATCCAACTTCATGAGGATGCCCTACATGAATCCAAGAACAAGAAATCACATGAAGTTAAGAAAGATTAGGTTGCTTCCTCATTGGGACTCAAAACTAGCAACCAAAAAGAACACTCCAAAATATTTGTGATGAAAAGAAGCGAGACAGAAGTAATAGATAAATATTGGAAAATCTAGGAGAGTGGTTGATTGATTCTGGACAATATTTCTTGATGACGAAGAAGTTATGGGCCCTCTAGTTAACTATGAAGATAATCTCATGGAACATTCAAGTTCTTAATGAAAAAGGTAAGGAAAAAACCTTGTGAAACAAATTCCAAGCTGAAAAACATACTATTCTTATGTTGCGGGAAACAAAATGTAGTTTTGAGATGCTAAACAAAGTTGTGGATTATTGTTGGAAGGATTGCACTGTGATTGTTTTTTATTCCAAAGGTACAGTTGTAAGAATATCCATTCTTTGAAACCATTGAGTTACAATGATGGAACACTTATTTTCCACCACTCAAACCATCTTAGTGAAATTCCACCTTATTGGTATAGTTAAATAGGATTTGTCACAGATGTCAACAATCCATCAACAATGGAGGACAAGTCCTATCTCATTCATTCTCTCTAGGGAATTCATACCATCATAAAGAATAAAAAATGGGTAATGAGGGGTGACTTCAATGATCCACTCAGCAGTTGGCATGTTGTTGAACTTTGACTACTTCAAATGCTTCGACAAGTCCGAACCTCGACACAAATGAATTCGAGAACATCGCCAGAGTGTCTCTTCAGTCGTCTGTGACGGTTGAACTTCCGAACAGTTATAACTTCTTTTGTAACTGAACGTAATGGTTAGTCACCTAAGCATCTCAACATTCTATATAAACATGTACAATAATGTATCAATCAATAAATCAATAGAAATTGGTTCAAATTCTTGCATATTGTCTGTGTGCATAATTTCTATTTATATAGTGTCTTTCTTTCTTTACTTATTCTTTTAAGCTTCATCGATAATAGTAATCGACTCATTCATTTGAACTATTGTCCCCAACGTGTACCCGAGAACGACCTGGATCATTGGTATCGGTGTCGTATATTGTTCAGAGCCTAAGTTACCTAAGCACTTCCATCAATTTTTTTGAACTTATTCCTGTTTAAACGTGCTCACAAAATCAGCAATGCAAGTAAACATTATCTTTGACTTCAGAAACAATGGCCGAAGAAGCAGACAATAGACATGCAGCTAACAAAATAGAGAAACTCATAGAAAAAGAAATAGCTGACCAATGAACCAAAATATTTCCCAGTTCAACAAGATTCTCATGCGATTTGCTTTAACATCCAAAGAATCCTCGATGAGAACCCACTTCGATAAAATCAGTCCCTTCAAAGTGCAAATGAATCTGAACATACTGAATCTCGAAGGAAATATTGACGTAGAATCCGTCGATAATTGGGTACAACAAATAACATATTTCTACTCCATGAATTAACTCTCTGAAGCAGAAAATATCACCATTGCATCCTTAAAGATGTCAACCTACGTACATTGTTGGTGGGAGAATTTATCGACAAAGATGGAAAAAGAAGGTGACCCCATAGCACATGGGTAAAATTTTTCAAGTATGTCTGAAAGGAGTTCTACCCACCCAAGTATCTTGAACATCAATTTAAGAAGTGGCAAAAACTAAGGAAACGAAAATACTAGTCCGTGCAGAGTTACAATGATGAGTTGTATCGAATCATGGCTAGACTTGACATCCAAGAAGAAGAAAAATTGCTTGTCTTGAAGTACATCAGTGGATTATCCCCATACATTCAAATAGAAATGGAGTTTCTGACTGTCAGTATGCTTGCATATGCATTTCATTACGCCGACAATCTTGAATCTAAAAAAATAGAAAAAGCACATTTTGCGAGTGAGCTAACAGGTCGATTATCTGACAAGAAGCCACCAGCAGACTCCAACAAGTTAAAGCACCCTTCTCATCCAACCTCGCCAAATCCTAATTATCATAAGAAGAATTTTCAAAAATACAAGAAGTATAGCAACAAACAAGATCCTACCAGGAAATGGTGTGATTATGACAATTCATCATGGCATGATAAGTTATAATGCAAATCTCAGAATACATTTTTGGAAAAATTGTTGACATCCGACTTGTCCAACCAAACCTTGGTAGAATATGACCCAGATGCATAAACCCTCTTAGCTTTGACATCAACCACTCTGACACCCTCGACTGTCGTCGATGATGAGGAACGAGAGCACATGTTCTGTACACAGATATGGGTTCAGAAAAATCCATTACATTTGATTGTGGATACCGGTAGCCAGAAGAACTTCATTTCTGAAGATCTTGAGAAGAAACTTGGTCTTGTCACCACTTCACATCTGCAACCTTACAACATCAGTTGGATGAAGGATGGACAGGAGCTAAGGATCACACGCCAATGCAAACTCACCTAATTCATTAATCCTTTTGAAGATGAAGTACTTTGTGATGTGGCACCACTTTCCATAGCCGATGCCTTGTTTGGGAAACCTTACTTGTGGGATCGAAATGGTGCATATCAGTCACGACCTTAGAAGGTGATTTTAAAAATTTGGAATCAATGGTACGACATACCAAAGAGACAACCCACATTTACGGTTGTTATGATATCTTCCAAAATAACAAATAAACTTATCAACCATGCTCAGAAGTTTGCATTGATTATGATAAAGCCTCAGAATTCTAGAAATACCGCAACAACGAATCGACTCACCAACCAACACATCTCTTGACAATAACAACCGATCGACCATATTCTTGATGAATATCAGAACGTATTCCAAGAGCTAGACAGAGTACCGCTGCATTATCAGGTAAACCACTCCATTGAACTTGTTCCTAGTTCTTCATTACCTAACACATATGTTTATAGAATATCCACTCTCGAGAATGAAGATATTTGCAGACAAATTGAGGATTTGATCAACAAAGGTCACATCCTCCATAGCTCCTCTCCTTGTGGAAGTCCAGTTGTCTTAGTTCCAATGAAAGATGGGACTTGGCACATGTGCATCAACTATCGAGCTCTCAACAAAATTTCAGTAAAGAAAAGATACCCTCTTCCAAGGATAGACGAACTCATTGACTGTCTGAAAGGTGTTAAGTTCTTTACGAATCTTGAACTCAAGTCGGGATACCACCAAATTTCGATTGAGTCCAATGATGTATGGAAAACGACTTTCAAGACCAAGGAAGGATTATTTGAATGATTAGTCATGCCTTTCGGCTTAACAAATGCACCTGCAACCTTCATGAGATATATGGATGACCTTCTACAACCCTTTATCGGCAAGTTTTTCATTGTATATCTTGACGATATCTTGACTTTTATTCGATCATGGGAAGAACATTTCAGAAAGATTTCACTAGTTTTTTACACTCTCCAACAACATCGACTATATCTGAACATGGGAAAATGCTCATTTGCAATGACCGAAATTCAATCTTTGGGGTATGTAATTGAATATGTAGTCATTCATGTCGACCTAGAAAAAATACAGATCCTCAAATATTGGCCCATGCCTCTAAACATTCATGAACTAAGAATTTTTCTTCATTTGGCGAATTTCTATTGATGATCCATACTTGGCTTCAACCACATTGCATGGCCTTTGAATCAGTTGACTAAAAGAAATAGGAAAACTATCTTCAAATAGACACTGACACAACATCAATCTTTTGAACAACTCAAAAACAAGCTTTGTACTACACCAATACTTGTGTTACCTGATTTGCATCAGCCCTTTGAGATTGAGACAGACGCATCGAACTATGCTCTTGGCATAATGATCACTCAGTCAAGTCACCTAGTCATGTTTCATTCAGAAACTTTCAGCGACACTGTTAGAAGGAATTCGACGTATATAACTGTACATCATTGTGCAAGCCATTAAGCAATGGAGACACTACATTCTTAGCAAGGAAACGGTCATCCTCACTGACCATAAACCTTTGTAGTTCGCTCCGTCCCAATTGAAATTAGAAAAAACTTGATAACTCAAGTGGATTAATTACCTGCAATAATTCCAGTTGGTAATTAAGTATCAGAAAGGCGAATCCAATTCCGCAAACGATTGTCTCAGCAAACCACCCATTACTCTATTGTCTACAGTGATGAGTATGTAGGGTTATGACACCACTACTTGGCCATAACTATATTCAATAGACTATGAATTCTCCTTAATTTATTGACAGCTTTCGGCCAATATGTTGTCTACTACAGACTACTTCCTAAATGACACCTTGCTATACAAGCTTGAACAACTTTGTGTACTAACTCGTGAGCACCAACAGAAGCTCATACGGGACATGCACTACAGAAACAATTTCAGACACTTTGGAGTTGCAAAAACACTTGTTATCCCCCAAAAGTAATTTTTTTGGCCTTCACTTAAATATGACATCACCAAGTACATTCGATCGTGTGTATTTTGTGCCATTTCTAAACTGTTGAATGGACGACACGGATTGTACAAACCCCTCTCAGTTTCTAGTCGATGATGGGAATCTATTTCTATGGACTACTTAACAAGATATCCTACTACCAAGCATCAACATGACATGATCTTAGTAGTAGTCAACATATTTTCAAAGATGGCTATACTCATACCATGCAAGAAGACTAGGAAAACACAACAGTTTGCTCATCTCTTCTTCGAACATGTCTGCAAAAATTATGGCCATTCGACGACTATTATTTTTGATAGAGATGCCAGATTTGTCAGCATCTTTTGGAAAACACTCTAGAAAGAAATTGATATGAGAATTTCTTTGTTGATAGCCTTCCATCCTTAGATAAACAGACAGAGAGAAGTTGTAAGTCGCTCGGTAGTACAATTGCTTTGCATGAAAAACTATAATTATTCTCAAACATGGGATGGCAACACCCCATACATACAACACAACTACAATTGTAATCGACACAATTCTATGGGAAAGAGTCCATTTGAGATATGTTATGGATTTCAACCCTCAGCTTCTATTGACTTGATCAGTTCCTCGACATAGTCGAATGACATCGACTTCGAAGGACAAGAAGTTGAGAAAGCATTAAACTTCAAAGATCAAATCTACAACATCCAGAAACAAGCACATGAAATGTTGCAGCGAGCTAATGCAAAAGCTAAGGCCCGACACGACAAGCATCGAATTCCTCATTATTCTGAATTGGGTATCAGGTCTGGTTACATATAAAGAAGGGGCGCTTCAGTGGCCCATACAAAAATCTGAAATCTTTACAATATGGTCCATATAGTATCCTTAAACAGTTTGAAGAAAATAATTTTCATCTCTCATACCTGCATGCCTTGGCCTACATCCAGTCTTTAATGCATATCTACTTCAACCATATCATGCACCATTGTTGGAACATAATGACTTGCATAAAGCAGAACCTGAAGACATCCACCCATATGTTCAGGAACCTCTTCCTTGCAACGCCATCGTAAGACGATGCATTCAACATACAAGGATGAAATCCATTCCCTTGTTTCAAGTGGCTAAACTTGTACAAATCTCTGCATAAGGAAAGTGGTACTCTGGTACTGAAATAACCAACAAGTTTCCTCACCTGAACGAATACACAATGGAGACCATTTTTTCTTAACGAAGGATGAATGATCCACTCAGGAGTTGGCATGTTGTTGAACTTCGACAAAGTTTACAACTTCAGCTACTTTAACAGGTTCAGTATCGGCTTTGACAAGTCCGAACCTCGACACAACTGACTTCGAGAATATCGACATAGTGTCTCTTTGGTTGTATGTGACTATTGAACTTCCTAAGTGTTATAAATTCTTTTATAACTGAACGTAATGAGTAGTCACCCAAGAATCTCAACATTCTATATAGACATGTGCACTATTGTATCAATCAATAAAATCAATAGAAATTGGTTCAAATTCTTGCATATTGTATGTGTGCATACTTTCTGTCTATATAGTGTGTTTCCTTCTTTACTTATTCTTTTAAGCTATTGCCATAACAATACTTGACTCATTTAGTCGAACTGTTGTCACCTGTGTGCATTTGGGCACAACCTGGATTATTCAATCTTATAACTTCCCTACTGGAAAAGAAAGGGGGCATTTGAAAATTGGATCCAACTAGTGAATCCTTAAAAGATATGTTTCAAACTCTTGATCTTGTGGATAGAAACTATAAGTAGCATATTCACCTAGAATAACAAATGAGGGGGGGCACACCAGGTGGCCTCATGACTCAATCAATTCCTTCTCTTTAAGAACATCTTTTCCAAGGAATTCATTATCAAAACTTCTAGTTTTCCATGTGCGGGTTCAGACCACTAGCACATATGCCTCAACATGGCAGTAAATGCTAGGCCTAAGAATCAATCCTTTAGATTTGAATAAATCTAGATGGAACAACTGGATTTTCAAACCAACATAGATAACTAGTTAAAAGAAGCATCCTCCCTTGAAGGATATAAGATGTACAAGTTTCAACAAAAGTTAAAGAATCTAAAAAAAAAGATAAAATTTTGGAATAGGGAGGTTTATGGAAACAATTTTGGACAAAAGCGGTTTGGAAGCAAAGATGGAGTAGCCGCAATAAAATATTTAATAATAGTAGGAAGAAACTAATAGATAAAGGAGGAAGAAACAATCCTACTAACGCAATTAGTCCCAAGGACCTGATTAGAAGATACTCTCTGGAAATAGAAATCATGAATATGATGACTAAAAGGTCAACGCAACTGAACATTTTTGCAAAGCTCAATGATTCAACAATGACACAATGACAAAATCACTTGTATAAAAGATGTTATGGGAATAACCCTCACTAGTCACAAGGATATGGAAATAAATTTGAATAACTATTACGAATCCTTACTGTCAAAACTAAAAGCAAATATTAATGAGGCAATTATTTAGGTCACCTAGAATAACACATGATTAGTCATGGATGATTAAAATGATATTCTCATCCATGCCATCACCCTTGAAGAAGTTGATAAAGTGGGGATAGAAATGTCTGCTGAAAATTCCTAGGACTAGATGAATTTACCACAAATTTTTTCAGCTCGTGCTGGGAAACAATCAAGTTAGATGTGTGGGAAGTTGTTGAGGAATCTAAGAGAATGTTGAAGTTGCTTCCAACACTCAATTCAACGCCCTAATCCTAAAAGAGGGAATAGTTCAGTGATCTCAACAATTTTTATCCAATTCTCTATACAATGTGATTTATAAGATTATCACCAAAGTCATTACAAATCAATTAAACCCTCTCTTACTTGCTTTAGTCTCAGAAGAATAGCTTGGGTATGTTAAAGGTTTGCAAATTTTGGATGGGATTATCCTAGATCGTAAAATTATCCTTTCACTAAAAGCATTTATTCACTAAAAATATCCATTATCTTTACTTTGATTAACATGTGCTTTCAACAATTTCGCCAATTTTCGGTCTATAATGCATAAATGAATTATGAATACTTTGGTGAATCAAAATATTTTGGATAAATATTTATTTTTAATGATTTTCATTCGCATCTTAAAATATTATAAATTAATGAATGGAAGCCGGCCCTCTATTCTGCTTTTGAATGACTTATCAAAGTGATGCAAGCCTTCACATTTTAACAATATTTTTGCATTTTTTAACAGTTTTTATTATTTGAAACAAATTAAAAATAATTTATAATTAAGACTTATTTTTAAATAATTTATTCAAGCCTTGAAAAAACTCTTATAAATAATAATAATATGAAAATGAATCAATAAATTCTATTTTGGACAAAGCGTTAATTTTTATAAGCATTAGCCTTTGTCTAAACAACCTTTTGCCATTTCATAACTTTTTTTTTTACGAACTAAAATAATTCTAGCTAGAATTATTGATAGCTTACTCAGTTTACATTTCAAAAGCATACGCTTTGAAGATATGAGACGAGGTGATAATTTTCAAATTGAGGTGAATATTATTTTCTTATATTCACTAGCATATTGTAATATTCTTTCGCTGAATATATAGATCAAACTTAAAAGTGTTTCACTCAGTTTGTGTACCTACTTTTTCTTATCTTGTTGAATAGAACGACCACAAAATTTGATGTATAAATAGCATTTTATTACCATTAACGACCTTTTCATTTCATGATTCTCACATACTTATGTTTTTAATATATATTGCCATGTATTTAAATATGTTTTTAGTAGTTAGTGATGTAATTATTATTTTAATGCATAAGAGTTATTTTGTGTTTTTTTATAGTTATTAAATTGTTTTTCCGTAGCTACCAAAATACGCTTAGATTAGATTGCACTTTGCATTTAGATTATTTTACATTTCTTTTAGATTAGTTTTACATTTAGGAATTTAGGATTACTTAACAAAGAAGCCTCTCGTTAGGGAGAAACAATCTCTTAGTGGCAACATGACCCACATTCTCGTTAAAAGCAACTATACTAAACAATTTAGGGTATGCTTTAAGAACCTCGATCGAGTTGTTTCTATTGCGTTGAGGATTGGTCTTTTCTACCCGTCAACAAATAGTACTAGAAGGAGAGGCAAAATAAAATAAACACACTATAAGGCGGGTTGGATGACAAGATGCCCTATTAGGAGTCATTGTTTTCTTTGTTTTATCTTAACAATTATGAGTCCTTCCCAAATTCTTGTTTGAGAATCTATTTTGATTTGTACAACTAATAAGATTTCCTAAGGGACAACTTATCACTTATCAAAGATCATATTTAAAGACTTTGGAGGTGAAGGGAAAATATCTTCATGTCAACATGCCAATTCAGGTTCTTTATGGTTGCATTAATAATAATATTACTGACACTCATATCATATGCAGATCATTTGCCCTCACTTTCCAAGGAATTGAACTTTGACTGGAAAATTTTCCTCCTAAATTTATTGATCCTTACACTCAGCTCATATGATAATTCATAATTCTTTTGAAAATTATAATTGTGATGAACTTTGGAGTATTCAAAAGGTAAAAGAAGAAACATGTGATGATTTTATCAAAAAGATTTTATGGGTTTATTTTAGCTTTTATGACCAAGATAGAATTTCCTTGATAGAATTTCAAGATGTGTAGTGCTCTACCTTTTCTAAGTTACTAAACCAATGGTTAGGTTAAATTTGATGTATAATAGCTCATTTAGAGCTTGGTTTAACAATAAATTTGAGTTTTATTTTGCACCAAGATTTTGCTTCAGTTCTATCTATTTTGGTAATTTTATTCATATCATAGCATTCTAAATTTCCAAAATGAAATAATTACAAAAGGCCTAGAATTCATGTTTTAGATGCCATGTTTAGTCCATGGTTTATTTCTGCATTAACATTTATGAAGTAAATGAATAAATAAATTTGTACAAGTAGAATACCTGGATAATGTAGGGTTGAATGTAGTTCAGGTACCTCCCATAGACCACTTTTGACCAAGAAGTTCCTCTTGGACCAAGCCTCAATGACCAAACTGATAAACCACCCTACCGACCAGTTCTTATCATGCTATCCCTAGGAAACCAACGGGTTTCCTAGCCCCTGGCGCCACAAACCAATAATATGAAAAGAAGCATCCCTCGATCCATAATTCAACCTCCATAGTTCAATTTCCCCTCTTGATTTGAGTTTCCTGCCCCCTCAATCCCCGAGTTAACCCCCTCCTCGGTATGCCTCCTTTCTCCACAAAATTCTAAGTCCTATTCTTCCCCCAAAATCCCCCCCCAAAAATCCCCTCCTATCCCATAAAAACTCTCATAAATACCCTTTCCCCCCCTCATGAAACCTTCATGCTTACTCCATCACCTATATCAAATACCACAATTCCCCAAAACATTTAATCACTTTCATGTTTAAAATTTCAAGGTATAATAAAGTTATATATATATATTGTGTCGAGCAGTGAAATGCCATTAAGGTCAATTAAATATAATTGAGTGAGTTGACTACTCATTAATTAACAATTTTTGATATATTCATTTGGGGTCTTTAGGAGATGATGGGATAATAATTATTCCCACTCACCATTTAAAAAAATAATTTAATAATTATTATTATTGACCTTCCGGTTGGTAGTGGTAGTTGTCATAAATATGTTATCCAATCTAGATCTGATGTCTCACCTGGTAATAATTAATGATAGTTATTATTTTAATGAAGTCTTATCTTATCTTGTTTAGTAAATAACTAAATATCCTTTCTATCTTTCCATGAAATGCTTTGGTTAACCCCATCGATAATTACGTAACTCAATAATTCATATAATTATATTGTTAATCTTCTATGATTTATAGTAAATGACAATTATCTTTATAAATATTAGTTAAATAATAATAATTATAGTAATAATAATAATAATTAATTATTAATCTATAATAATAGTACTTATTTGTTTAACTAACAAGTTCCCTAGTACCAACAAAATATTATTGGATTATAAACGAAGCACTCATAAGGGTTTTAAACAATCATGATAACAATTAAACAATACACTTCCACTTACGCATATGGAACAATATTTATGTTTATTCATAACCATTTCCTTATGGCAATTCTAATTGATGATACTTAATCAATTTCTTATTACAATGTTTACATATGCTTAAATAACTAAAACGTTCATTATCTGTATCAAATCATTTCCTAATTAACTTAGGTATTCACAACGACTCGTACCATTATTTAACATGTCCAATATTCATATATCGATACTAGCGTGCATGCGCAAGGTGTGCAAAAATGGCTAGTACATGCACAAGTCGAACACGCACTATAACCATACATCATCTTTCCTTACACATAAATTATAACTAATACTAATAATCCTTCATGCAAACACAACATGTATACATACATAATATAATTACTTTAACATTCTTCGTTATTTAACATTTACTCCATTTTATGATTTCATGTCTTATCTAACTGTTCTTATTAACCTAACCAGCCAAACAACATGGGTACTTACTACCACTAACTTGATATTGGAAATACCCAACCCTCAACAATACTAACTAATACGTCCTCCCATCCTAACCTACATCTGCACCCCCCTATCCTTCCTCTGCTAGTATAGAAGTGTATGTTGGATTCATTGACCTGATCATTTAAGAACATGAGAGTGGTACATCGGCTGAATAGTAGACCTAGCCTCTCCTAGAAGGCATCCAAGCGTCATCATCATAAGAACTTGGGGAGCGTATCTCAGCATGGCCCTCCCACGACATCATGTATCATTGTAACATAGGGTGGGAAATGCATCCAACCCTCTCAACATACTAGGTCTATACCCTATCAATTCATACTCTACTGCTATCAGGATTATTGGATTGTGTCATCGTTTCATCATTTTTGGTCGCTAAGGTTTGTTGTGTAACATGTTATTATTCCACATATCATATCAAGTATTCGACCATCACTTATGGCCAATGTCATGTGGGTTAGTACTTCATAAATACACATGTATAACAAGTAATTCCACTTGATAATCAATTAATACACATCATCATCCTCATCATTCTTTCATGTAATAATTTAATTCATCATAGGTACACACGACATATAATAATTCAATCAGTCCATTAGAGAAAATTAGGGGTCCAAAATGGGCCTTATAAGAAAATGAGCCAATAATAAATTCTTGTGAGTTGGAATTCAAGAACCAATAGAATTTCAATAAAATTAGTTAACCATAATGGTTGACTTGACATATTTGTCATAAAAAAAACTACTTTTTTGTTCATACTTCCAACATATCTCACTTTATTTTTACTCATATTTTGAGTGTAGAGGCTCATTGGATGCATAATTAAATTATGCATCCAATAAGTACCCATAGTGCATACATTTGACGGACCCCACTACTTGAAAAATAAGAAATAACTAAAAAATCGTGACGATGACCAACGAGTACCCACACATCATACTTTTGATGGACACCGCTACCCCAAAAAGAAGAAATGCCTGAAAAAACGTGATGACTCATGTCATCATCACATTTTTTAGGTATTTCTTATTTTTTGGGTAGTGGGGTTCGTCAAAAGTATGTAGTGTGGGTACTCGTTGGATGCATAATTTAATTCTACATCCAATGAGACCCCCCGCTTGAAATTTGAGTAAACAAACAGGGAGATATGTTGAAAATACAAAGAAAAAAGTAGTTTTTTTCTTTCTTCCTCCAAAATTAATATTTTATTTTAACTATTATCTTATTATTTTCCTTAGGAGGCCCAGTTTAGACCTCAAATTTATTATAATGACATCGTAACATGATATCCACGCACCACATCATATATTTCACATTTCATCAAGGAAAACCATCAAACATATATTGTTGTTATGAAAGAAAGGAATCTCATGATAACCATAACATTGTAATCACATAAACATAATCGGAACATCATAATCATAGTATTAGCATAAGCATAGTAGCATCATAAACATAGTACAAACATATAATCAAGTCTAACATGCCAAAAACATAGATTACTCAGTCTAGCCGAGTTGAACAGATAATAAGCAAATATAGTGCAATATGTATGCGTGATAAACACACCTAGTCTAAATATGGGGCGTTACATACACCCACCCTTCAGGAAACTTCATCCCTATGTTATGGTCAAAATAGTGAATAAAATATCAACGTGTAGTCTCTGCATCCTCTATTTGTTTTAAATTTGATTTTGAAACATTGTCACAACTCTTTCATAAATAGTTTCCACATAATCTAACTTGGAAAGTGTGTTATTGCACCTATGATGTGTTAAGATTTCATATGATAGACTAGATACCATTAGTGTTCAATTCAATTTCATAGTAGTCGCATATGTAGAATCACCGAAAGAAACACAAACACAAGATAGACACAATATGTATCCTGGGAAACCCTCAAAGGGAAGAAAACCCGGCCAAAACTTCCTTTGTATAAGATGTATAATATATAACCCCAAGAACAAGTATTCTCTTCCTTGTTGCTCTCTCTCTCTCCCCCCTATGCGCTACTCAAGTGAGTGAGTCTGTGTCCAAATAATAATCACAGATCTCCTATTTATACACATTGAGCCAACTGACTTTTACCCTAAACAAGTCAGCCCCACTAAACTATTTGGGACAACTTCACCTAGGAAGACTCAAAACAATATTTTATATTATTCATTAGGGTACTAATGACCCAATTTACAATGGAGGCTTTATCTCATGACTCTATGATGACCAAATACAATAGTAACACCCCGTTGGAGGATTAATAACAAATCCCTTGGGTTACATTAGTAAAATACATTTAGAATATCCTTTGAAGTTACAATATTTCAACACTCCCCCTTAACAGGAATGTTATTCTACTGACAACATCATCATATTCTATAGGAGAAGAGAGAGACAATATCTTCAGTAATACATCAAGGTAATACATCTATACATCATAGGAAGTTTTCACAATCAGTAACTAGAAAAGTTACTCTTCAATGTCTTCATCTTCTGCATCACTCGATCACTTGATCTTTTTGCAGTAATAATTTGATATTTTGATTGTTCATAACAACACTTCGATCTTCTAATCCTTTGCAGCAGTACTTCAATCTTCAATCCTTTGCAGCACTCTTGATCTTCTTGATCCTTAGAAGTAGTACTTAAATATTTGACCCTTGGTAGTAGTACTCCGATCTTCTTGATCATTCATAGTAGCAAGTGACTTCGATCATTTCGATCCTTTACAACAACACTTCAATCTTCTTGATCCTTTGTAACCGCACTTCGATCTACTTGATCCTTTTACGCCACGCTACATGCAATACACATGACCTCTTTGTGAGATGATCAATCCCTATCACTTTAGGACGTAAGTCCAAGGATGATGCAATCATCCATCAACTTGATCAATAATATCGATCAGTTGAATCGTCTACAACTTAATGTAGATCTCGATTGCACCTAGATGTAGGCCCAATCATCTGTGAGTACTCATCATAGACCATCCATACCACTAAGGTTAGGACCACTCCTAAGTGAGTGTTATACTATGGTATCTACACTTACGTGTAGACATACTCTCCCAAGTAAGAGTATTGTCTGCAGAGCAAATATCGACCACATACAAAATTTCATCCCTCATCATAGAACATCCTTACCACTAAGGTTAGGACCACTCCCAAGTGAGTTTTATAATACGGCGTATGTGAGGACTCATCATAGAGCATCCATACCACTAAGGTTAGGACCACTCCTAAATGAGTTTTATTCTATGGTATCTACATATGAAAGTAGGAATACTCTCCATACAATATTATTATCTGTAAAGAAGATCTTGACTGCATACAAAATGTCAGTCATTTCGTCCATGAGGACTTGTCATAGAGAATCCTTACCACTGAGCTTACTAACCACTCCTGAGCGAGAGTTATCCTACGATATCCACAACTAAATTTGGGTACTCTCCATGCAAGAGTAATATCTACAGGGCCATCCTTAGTAAGTACTACTCTCATGAACATAGTGCTATACCTACCATTCTCAAGTGAGGATACTATCATCCACAAGTGAATCTCGGACCTTGTCATCATTACTATCATCCATCATTGACTCCAGTCTTATCATCACTCCCCCTTTCCTGGGAAGTTTCATATTATCAACCTGCTCCCCCTTTGTCCAAGGAAGGTTCATGTCTTCGACATGATCTTCCTTTCCAAGGAGAGTCCATATCTTCAACTTGTTCCTCCTTTTCGAAGAAGGTCCATATCTTCATAATTTGTAGTACCATCATTGTTCCTCCTTGTGAGGAAAGTCTTTTCAAATTACTCCAAGCTTGTCATAGAAATATTCAAACTTTACTCGAGATAGAGGCTTGGTTAGTACATCAGCAACTTGCTCATTAGTACTCACATATTGGAGCTTGATTTCTCCCTTTTGTACCATATCCCTTATATAAAAGTATCAAAATTCTATGTACTTCGATTTTTCATGAAAATCGGGTTCTATGTCATCTTTATACAACTTTGTTTTTTATAGAGAATTCCTGTGGTGTCCAACTCCATGTCAAATAATCCTGACATCAGCTTCTAAATCCATATCACTTCACAACAAGCGGTGAAAGCTGCAATGTACTGTGATTTAGCTGTACTAAGAGAAACAATGGATTGTTTCTTACTTAACCATGAGATCATGGAAGATCCCAGACAATAACATCCACCTGAGGTTCTCTTCCTGTCTGCGGCACTTCCTTCCCAATCTAAATCTGTATATCCATATAATATATAGTCATAGTCTCTCACATAGTAAAGTACCAAATCTATCATACCTTTTAGGTACCCCATCACATGCTTTGTATCTATCAGGTGAACCCGTTTAGGTTTAACTAGACACTGACTCAAGGCGTTCACAACAAAGCATATATCTAGTTTTGTGTTCGTCAGATATATTAATGACCCAATAATTTGTTTGTACTGAGTCATGTCCACTAATTTTGATGTTTCATCAGACAACAAATTCAGGTTGGTGTCCATGGGTGTGGCCATGGCCTTACAATCCAACATATCAAATCTTTTCAAGATTTCTACTACATACTTTCCTTGATTCAGAAAGATTCCTTCTAGGCTCTGCCACACTTCCAGCCCTACGAAATAATGCATCAATCTAATATCTTTCATCTTGAATTCTTCAGCTAGCTTCTTCTTGCAACATGTGATTTTTTTCTCATTTCCCGTTAGAAATAGATCATCTACATAGAATAATAGTATGAAAGGTTCATAATCCATAATATTCATATAAAGATTAGGATCAGATTTACTCTTGGTAAATCCCAAGCTTGTCAAGAATCTATTTATTCTACCACACCAAGCTCTAGGAGCTTACTTCAGTCCATACTAATCCTTTTTCGACTTGGATACATGAGTCACTCTGTCTTCGACTTCAATGCCTCATGGTTGTTCGATGTAAACCTCTTCCTCAATCACACCATTAAGAAAGGTTGTATTTACATCCATTTGGTGTAAGTCCCATTTCATCATGGAAGCAAGTGCCATGATGTTTCTGATGAAAGTGTACCTTTCTACTCGAGAAAATGTCTCTTCATAATCAATTCCCTCTTTTTGAGAGAATACTCTAGCCACAAATTTTACTTTGTACTTTTCAATACTTCCATCAGTAGCATGTTTTATCTTGTAGATCCATTTCAAAGATACCACACTCTTGTTTTCTAGTTTGGGAACTATATCCCAAACATCATTCTTCATTATCGACTGGTATTATTTCTTCAATTCTTCAACCCATTATTTCTTCTATGCAAATTCCTCATAGCTGTTGGGTTCTTGATCTACAAGGTCACACATCAAAGATACATAACTAGAATATGGCTTTGATCTTTTGTTGGTTCTTGTAGAGCCTTCTGGAGCTCCATATCTTTCTGTTTCTTTTATGATTTCTCTTACCCAAGCAGATTTTCTCCTTCGAGAGATATCCATAGTAGGGGGTTCCTGAGGTTCTAGAATGTCATGATCTTCAGAAGCTACTATTTCAGGAGTGGGTTCAACTTCTACCATTCTGGGAGGTACATCCTCTTCATGTACTTCTTCAAGATGACACCTTCTATATTTATTAAGAGTTCTCTCTTCATCAAATGTTACATCCCTACTAATACCTATATGATATAATCCTAAGATATACATCTTGAAGGATTTGGAGACTTCAGAGTATCTAACAAATATTCCCTTCTTTCCAGAATTATCCAATTTGGTTCTCTTCTCTTTCTAAATATGTACATATAATAGGAAACCAAATATATTGAGATGGCTCACTTCATGGTCTTCACTGCTTCCACAATAATTCTTTTCTTTCTTTCCATAGCACCATTATGTTGGGGATTATTGGGAGTGTTTTGTTCCCTCTTGACTTTTTCCTCCTTACAGAATGCTTCAAATTCCTTTGAAGTGTATTCTCCACCATTATCTGATCTCAGTGTCTTGATTCCTCTTTCTGAGTGGTTCTTTATCAAGGCTCTGAATTCCTTGAATTTATCAAACACTTCATTCTTATTCTTCAAGAAGTATGTCCAAGTCTTTCTTGAATAGTCATCAATAAATGTGACATAATACTCATATCCACTTAATGATATGGAGGGAATAGGACCACATACATCATAATGAATTAGTTCCAACGTACCTTTAGTATTTGTTTCACTTTTCAGAAATATATTATTGATGTTCTTTCCTCTTGCACATCCTTTGCAATTTCCCTCATGATCAATATTCAGATCTGGTAACCCTGTTACCACCTTGCTTACATAGGGCAGTTCTTTGTAATTGATGTGAGCAAGTGTCCTATGCCATAGTTCACTTGAGTTGGTAGTCTCATAGATAAGGACAATCTCTAGATGTACTTTGAGCTTGTATAGTACTCCTTCTTCTCCAATGACTACAACATATTCAAGTGTCTTTGATTTGGACCACATAAGTACTCGTGCATATATAAAAGCAACTCTATATCCTTTCTTATCTAGACCAGAGATGGAAATGAAGCTCTTTTTCAAACCTGGTACATGCAGTACTTCCTTCCTCTTCATGGAAGTCCCAGATTCAAACTTGTAGCTTGATTCACCAATACCTTTGATGTGATATTGATAGTCACCTCCCAATGATAACTTCTAGGGATAATTATTTTCTTCAAGTCTTGACAGAGTTTTCTTCTTCCCTGTCATGTGCTTTGAGGAACCACTATCAATAAGCCATGTATCTTCTCCAGGTGTTACAGACCCAAAGAGTGTAGAGAATAACACATATTCTTCTACATCTTCACCTCTAGTTAGTCTCTTTTGAGGAATATTTTGAAGAAACTTCAATTTTGGCCCCATTCATTGCTCATTATCAAGGGTCAAAGGATTTCATTAAGAACTTAAACTAATATAATCCCTAATCCATGAACCATTAAACCACTTGCATGTTTGACCCTATAAGATTCTTTTGGGGTGTCTTAACTTAATAGAATCATGGTTTACTCATATCAAATAATGCCATAAGAAAAAGGAAAAAACATGAAAAATGGCATCTTCATTGGGCTTCACTGCAAAGTTGGGTATGTCGGGTTTTATCTTTTTTGCAATGGATGGATAAATTGGGTCATGTTGAATATGATTATGATGACGATGATGGAAATGAAAACCATGATGATGAATATGGTGATTATGATGATTTTCTTGTGTCTTAAAACACTCCATAACTCATGTGCCTATTCTAACCATGTAAAATTTCAACACATACATGCACATTTTGAAGAAATTTCAACTTTGGGCCCATTCACTACTCACTGTGTGGGGTCGATGGATGACATTGGTGATGGGAATGTTGGAATTCCTATGACATTTCAATAGAGTTCTAACAAATATTCTATATATGGGAATGGCAAATGATAGAAATGAGACAAGCATGATGAACATTGATGGAAACATGGATGATCTCAAAGATTATGTGGGACCATCATACATCCTTGACTCTTAAAATCCTCCCATACTATCAAAGCATGTCTCTATTCTAACCATGTCAAATTTTAATGCATAGAATTACAGTTTGAAGAAACCTCAACATCCCCATTCATTGCTCATTGTGCAGGGTCGATGGATGATATTAATCCCTTAACCCAATATAATCCATAAGAAATTAACCATTAAAGAACTTTCATGTTGGACCCTATAAATTTCATTTAGGATGTCTTAACTTAATATAATCATTGTTTAATCGCCTCGAATAATTCCACAAGAAAAAGGCAAAGACATGGAAATTGAGATCTTCATTAGGTTTCACTACACAGTTGGGTATGTCAATTTTGATCTTTGTTGGTATGGATGAAAAAATTGGGTCATGATGAATATGATGATGATGATGATGATAGAAATAAAAACCATGTTGATAATGATGATGATGACGATGATGTCCTTGAGTCTTAAAAACCTACCATACATTCAAGGCATGCGCTTAGTATAACCATGTAAAATTTAAATGCACGCGACACATTTTGAAGAAATTTAAATGTTGGCCCCATTCACTTTTCACTATGTAGGGTCAATGGATGACATTGGTGATGGGAATTTTGGAAGTCCCATGACATTTCAAGAGATTTCTTACAAATATTTTATATATGGGAATGGCGAATGATGATAATGAGACATTCTTGATGAATGTTATTGGAAATGTGGACAATCTCAAATATTATGTAGGGACATCATACATCCTTGACTCTTGAAACCATCCCATACCACTAAGTCATGTGTCTAGTCTAATCATGTTGAATTTCAACGAATACAACCATAGTTTGAAAACTATCAACTTTGGCCCCATTCACTGCTCACAGTGCAATAAGAAATTAACCATTAAGCCACTTGGCATGTTGGAACCTACATAATTATTTTGGGATATATTAACTTAATAGAATCACGATTTAATTGTCACTAAGAATCCCACAAGGAAAAAGGCAAAGAAACGGATTTTTTTTCCACTTCAAAGTTGGGTATGTGGGTTTTTATCTTTGTTGTCATGGATGGATAAATTGGGGCATGATGAATATGATGATGATGGTGATAGAAATGAAAACCATTCTAATGGTGATGATATCCTTGAGTCTTAAAACCCTCCCATACCATCAAGGAAGACACCTACTCTAACCATGTAAAATTTCAATGTATATAGGCACATTTTGAAGAAATTTCAAAGTTTTCCCCATTCATTTCTCACTATGCAGAGTCGATGGATGACATTGGTGGTAGGGATTTTGGAAGTTCCAAGACATTTCAAGAGAGTTATGATTTTTTTTTTATGTATGGTAATGACAAATGGTGACAATGAGAAATGCATGATGACAATTAATACGAATGTGGACAATGTCAAAGAATATGTATAGACATCAGTCATATCAAATTCTTGAAACCATCCCATACCTTCAAGACATGTGTTTAGTCTAAACTTGTCAAATTTCAATGCATACAATCATAGTTTGAAGAAATCTTAACGTTGGCCCCATTCATTTCTCACTATGTAGATTTGATGGATGACATTAATCCCTTAACCCAATATAATCCCCAAGCCATTAACCATTAAACTAACTAGCCCCGATTTTGAATTTCATATACTTCTTCCATTCATTTTTTATCAACTTGTTTGTGATGACACAAAACTTAATAAAATTTTAATCCACATAACTATATTTTTTAATTGATCACTATGAATTGGAAACTTAAAATTAATTTTCTTTTTTCTTAGTTATATTTACATTATGAACAAAATTTTAAAAAAAACCTATATAAAATAAATTCACATATTTGATTATCATAAGGAAATTTGAAGACTAAATTGGTATATTTGGTATTTTTAATATAAATACAATAAATATTAATATGGTATCTTTTGTAGTTAACATTAATAAAAACTTTATTATTTATTCAATACAAAAGAATCTAAAAATTTATGTATTTAAAACATAAAAATTCAATAATATTAATATGTTTTAAATTAACATAAATAATAATCCAAATTACACTAAATTAAAAGAAAATATGAAAAATTACAGCACGTACTGTAAAATAAAATTTATAATAGGAAAAAAAATATAAATATAAAAATAAAATTTCCTTAACCCATAAGCACTAGGCCCTTACCCTTTAAACCCCCTCATCCTCTAATGCATAAGTCGTTAAGTCATTGACATTGTATCCCTTAACCCCTAATCGCTAATCTCTTAACCCTTAACCCTTAAGCCTTAAACCACTAATTCTCTATCCCTTAACCCATAAGCCTTGAATCCCCCAATCAATAAGTCATTTACTCATAAGCCCTTATTCCCTAATCCCTAATCCATTAACCCATAATATCTTATGCCTTAAACCCTTAAATATTAATCCCTTAACCCATAATATCGAAGCCATCAACCATTAAAGTACCTAATGACTAAGAGATAATCCATTATCCCCTAATCCATAAACCCATAATCCCCTAAGCCCTTAAACATTAGACCCTTAACCCATAATCCCTAAGCCATTAACCATTAAAATACCTAACCCGTAAACCCTTATCCCTTGACCCTTAATCCCTTAACCCCTAATCACTAAACCCTTAACCTTTAAGCCATAAAGCCCTAATTCCCTTAAGCCTTAATTCATAAACCAATAATCCCTAATATTGTAACCAATAAGCCCTGAATCCCCTAACCCTTAAGCCATTTACCCTTAATCCATTAATCACTAATCCATAAACTCATAATACCTTAACCCATAAACCCTTAGCCCCTAAATCCTAATCCCTTAACCCATAATACCTAAACCATTAACCATTAAACTACCTAACCCCTAATTCCCTAACCATTAATCCCTTAACCCCTAACCCCTAATCCCTTAACCCTTAATCCATACAACCCTAATCGATAAATGTTGTATTCCCTAAAGCCCTAATCCCTTTAATCCCTAATACCTCGGAAACTTAACTATTTAGGCACAATAGGTGTTAAATTGGAAGCCAAATTAGAATCCAAATTAGAATCCAAATAGGAACCCAAACTAGAAGCTAAAAAGGAAGATACAATGGAAGCTAAAAAGGAAGCTAAAATGGAAGCTAAAAACAATGTTAAAAGAGGAGAAAAAGAGGATGTGAAACATGAAGTTAAAGATGAATCTAAATAAGGATTTAAAGAAGAAGATGAACTAGAAGTTTAAGTAAGAAAAATAGGGATTAGGAGGGTACTCTAAAATAAAATTTAAAATAGAAAAATAGGGATTAGGGGGATATTGTATGAGGTGTGGGATGGGTTAGTGTGTATTGATCAATAATGTGATGGTTTGGGGGCCAAACATGGACCTTAATCCTTAGTATTGTTGATTAATTCACAAGAACCTCCTAAGAGAAACTAACCTTGAAATAATCACCAAATTGCACTCATAAGACATGGATTCCTTATTAAATGCATATTTGATGGATAGGGATCCCAAACATTACCCATAATCCCTTGAGATAATTGTTTTCATTATAATACCACAAATTTTGGCATTGAATTATGATAAGGGCCTCGAGCACCATCCTCAATGAATTAGTCCTAATAATGATGACAATACCTCACTTTTTGACTAAATATTCCCTATCTAGGGATTGCATGTTTATTTGGCTTACTTTGCATGAACCATAGGTATTAGAGACCATTCATATGGATTTATATAATGTATTTTGATTATGGTCCCATACATCAACTCCAAGAACAAACCTTGTGTTGCAAATATTGGAATCACCACCATATCCAATATTTAGTCCAAATATTTAGTTTCCTATGTTTCCTAATATCATACATGTTTCCTTATAAGTTTCGACTACATTATAGTCATGTCATACTCTTTCCTATAATTTTTATAACTTTTTATCATTGCTATCATTGATTTTTTTACCATGTGACATAAGTCTAATTTACTTGCATTGTAATTTAATTGAGGTTCCATGGTCTTTCAAATTTTATAATATGACACTGATGAAGTAATTGAATACCTAATCCCTAATCATGTAATCCCTAATACCTTATCCCCTAAACCCCTAATCCATAATCACTTAACCCCTAATCCATAATACATTAACCATTAAACTACCTAACCCCTAAGATCCTAATCCTTTATCACTTTACAGTTTATCCTTTAACCCCTTAAATCCATTAAAACCTTATCCACTAAAACTTAAAACCCAAATTCTTAAGTCCTTAAACCCTAATCCCATAATCCCTTACCCATAAAACCCTAATCAATTAACCATGTAACCCATAAATCCCCTAATCCCTAATCACTTAACAACCTAATCCCTATATTCCTTATCCCCTAACTCTTTAACCCTTATCTCTTGAACCCCCTAACCCCTAATTCCCTTATTCCAAACCTCTGAACCCCTAACTCCTTAATTGTTAATCCTTAAAAAATAAATGTTAAACCCTTATACCCTTAACCCTTTACCCTAACACCTTAAATGATAACCCCATAAGACCCTAACTCCTATAGCCCTTAACACCTTAAAAGATAACCCCATAATACCCTAACCCCTATATTTCCTCAACCATAAACCCCATACCCCTAATACCTTAACCCCTAAAGGCATAGACCTCCAAAACTTGTAACCCCTAACCCCTAAGCCCTTAAACCTTAAGCCCTTAGAACATAATACCACGTACTTACCTTTTAAACCCCCTAACCCCTAAGCCCATAGTGCCTAATACATTGAACTTTAACCCCTTAACCCTTAACCCCTAATCTCTAATCCATTAACCCTTAATCCCTAATTCCTTAACCCATAATCCTTAAACACCCTAAACCTTAAGATATTGAACCTTAACCCATTAAGACATAATCCCTAACCCCTTAACCCCTAAACCCTAAGCCCTTAAACATTAAGCACATAACCCGTAATCCCTAATCCATTAACTAATAGATACCAAACCCCTAATCCCTTAAACCCTTATCCCATGACCCTTAATCCATTAACTATTAATAAATAAAAACCTTATCCATAAATCTCCTAATCCCTAAAACCCCTATCCCCATAAATGCTAAGACCTCAACAACTTAAGTATTTAGGTGCATCAAGCATTAAATTGGTAGATAAATAGGAATCCAAACTAGAAGCTAAAGTGGAGTTAAACTAGGAGCTAAAAGAAGAAGCTAAAATAAGGAAAAATAAGGAAGCTAAAAAGGAAGCTAAAAGAGGAGCAAAAAATGAAGCAAGGTAGGAAGCTAAAGAGGAAGCTAAACCAAGAGCAAAAAAGGAAGCGAAAAGTAGACACTAAAGTCAGTGCTAAATAGAGTCGACTTGGAATACTCTTTGCAAAAAAAATCCATAAATAGTACCATCCTAATGAATAGTGCTGGATTTTTCAAGAAAATATAGAAAAATAAACTGAAACAGATAGTGGAAGCAAGAAAGGAAGCTATATAGGAAGCCAATCACATGGATTTGTTGTAGTGAGAATAGTAGTAGAGAAGGCGTCGAAAAAAGGTTAGTCTAGGCTTTGGGATAATGTAATTGGGTTTTGGGTTCTTTATTCTCCATGACATGGAGGTGAATAATTACATGTTTGTAAGGTCGTAGAGCCATGACTTGGATGTAATGAAAATTATCTATAATAAGAATGAAGGATTTTTGGTCCCCTGAATTTTTTTGTGTATGGTTAAGATGTAGTATGTTGATTGTTTAATGGATTGACCGTGTCCTTTTTCTTTATTTGCATATTACAGTTAATGGATTTTTGTCATGATATTTGATTAATGAATGTTATCTAGAAATGAAGAATAACAACCCTCACACATGTATCTTTACAGTTAACACTCCTTATCACACACATGTTTTGGCTATACTTCAGGTGATACCTTCTCCTTTAGGGGATTGAAATTTCCATCACTCTAGACTACAATAAATCCATTTCTTAGTTCATGTGCAAGAACCCAGCCTCTAATTTTGTGCCAACAATGTCTATGAAACACATTTAAAACATATCTATTGTCAAATGTATATCATTCCAAAGGACTAAGACCGTGACATTACATCAACAATTGGAATCAACTACACCCAAATTGCAATCAAATTGCTATTCCATAGAATGCGTGGCTAGCCTCTTGCAAAGAAAATAATAAAATTTAACTACATATTTGTTACACCAAAATCTTGTCATCTTGATCCATGTTTCAACCTTGTGCGTAACCCCCAAAGTTTCCCTTGCTAAAGTTGATTGAGTTTGAAGTTATCCCTAGATATTTTTCCCCCTCTAGGAGGGATGGCGCTCTTTCTCCTAAGAAAAGGTTTGTTAGTGCTCTTTCCCTTCATTCTAGGTGCAAAGGTGGCACTCTTTCCCCTAAAGCAAGGTGCGCTAACGCTCGGTCTCCTATAGCAAGGTGGACCAGGGGTGTTTTGAGGGAAAAAAGAGAATTTTCGAAGCCCTTATAGAAGGTGGATGAGGTGGAGGATCATCCCTATCATCTAGGTTAGGTGTCATTCGATTACCTAACCTATGGGGAATATCCCTTAGATCCCTCCTCCTAATCCTCAACCTCCTCTATCCCTTTAGCCTTATAAATTGAACTCTCTATCCATTGTGAAACGAGGAAGGACTATGGTACTCTTATGATGGTGGAATTTATAAGTGATCCCTATCATCCTTTGGGAGAAAATATGTGATCCTTTGGGAGGAAACTATCATCCTTTCGAGGCTTGGCTTGGATTGTTGGATGGAAGGTTGTAAAATTAAGGCTAGGTTGTGACATTCCTTCTTTATGTAATTCTATGTATCTCCTTGATTACATTAATACAAGTATCTTTCCATAAATGTTGTTGTGTTAATGATTTTAGAGCTTTCTTCATTAACTGTTAGCTTAGATCAATTCATGTTTAGAGGTGCATGTACTATTTGCTTGTTTTGACTTGCTATACAGGGTTTTGTAGGTCAAGATCTGAAGGCTTTGGAGCTTGGATCAATAAAGAGAGAAGAGGATTTGCATATATCAGGTAAGTGATCTATCTGTTAACTAGCATTTCTATTTGATATAGGAAAGCAGGATGTATTATGTACTTGATTTATTCTAGATTCACTAGGACTAGGGAGATATGGTTTAAGTCCGGTTGAGTAGATTTATCCAATAACAAATTTGACGACTCCACTAGGGAATGCACATATCTAATTTCTTTTGTTTTTGATTTCATATCTACTTATCAATCCCTTTTCTATCCTCTAGGTACCCTCCCTCCTTTGGATTTTGTCTTTGAAGACTGTCTTGCATCCTTTTGATTCTCTTTAGATCACTATCAGAGCTTCTACCCTTCTCCCATAGGAGATCTAGATTTTACCCTGCTTGTTTCTCCACTGGCGCACTTGGGTTGTGTAAACCAAGTGTTGTCTCTCTTTGCCTTAAGACACAATGTGCCACTGACTCTTTCCCAGTGTTGTAAGTGCTCCTTCCCCTCCCAGGCACTCTGGTACAGTGTAGGAAGGTTCACCTGCCCTTTGAAACTCAGAGATCAACTCAATTTTCCTTCATTTTTGGGTTTTGGGTTGATGGATTGTGGTTTGTAGGATGCATATGATGGTCATAGAGCCCATAGGTCCAGTATTACCTCTGTTTGGAGTGAATTTTGTTGAGTTTGGGATGTTTTTCTTGTCAAGTGTGTGACTTGGTAGTGGAGGGAAATTTTAACCCCCCACCTCCTGGCTCAGTATTGTCATCCCTTATCACATTACTAGATATTTTCAAATCTATTCAGATTGTTAGATCGGATTTCCAAACCCTTCCTCCACCCTCATTCATTGAGTTTTGGTTGCATTTTGGTAGATTTGGAGCAATTCTTGAGTGTTTTGCAATTGTTTGGATGCTTGTCATATTCCTTTTCATTTCTTAATAAATGGGGTGTAGTAGACACTACTACATATGGCTCAAAAGTCCCACGAATTTTTTCCACGAAATAATTAAAATCGATGTTTTTTGTGGAAAAACAATTTAGGTTTTTGGAAAAAATTGAAAACCCCCCCAACAATAGTCTCTCTAGCGACGGTATGGAAATTCCGTCGCTATAATGATGAAATTTCAATGCTATAGCGACGAAAGGTCCATATTGTCGCTCGAGCGACAAAAGATACATAACATCCCTAGAGTGATAAATGCCGTAAAAAATTTGTTTTTGTTTTTCTTTTTTAACAGTCATTGACTTTTTGTTTTTTTGAAACTTTATCATTGTGAAATTTCGTTGGAACCGCGATCCTCATTGATCTATAAATACATGTTCTTTAGTCATATTTTCAGAATCATTTTCTAGAGTTGCAACGATATTTCTATTGGTTTTTTGTTCTGCGATTTTAAGAGTCCGGTACTGGTTTGACACATCGAATTTTTGATCACATTCTTTTCCCAAGTTAGTTTCACTACAATGCACTAGTCTTTTTTTTATTGCGCCCTTGTTGTTCCAACTAGGGTTTCAATGCAATGGTGAAAATGTTTATATATTTTGGGATTTTTGTGACAAAATGTAATTTTATAAATTTCCATTTGTGTGAAAATGTAAATTTTTAAATTTTCATTTTTGTTAAAATGTGATTTTTTAAATGGTGGTTTGTGTTAAAATGTTAATATCATGACCATCATCGTAGATTTCAAGTACACAATCTAATTAGATATAAATACCCTTGTCAATATAGATAACCAATGAGACCACAATGGTGTATCCTTTCAAACTTTGATTTTCATTTGAAAATATCGACATTATCATCGATATCCATAATCCAATTTGACAATCCTTTCAATTTTTGAGGATCTACATCTATATTCATAATCTCATTTTACAATATCATGTCAATGTGTTGAAACCTTTTAATCTCTAGTGTAACGAATATGAACAATATTACCGACCCCTCAATTTCTTCTACATTAGATCCATTCGCACCATAATGAATACTTTATTGCAATTAATAAATATAAACCAACATAGGGAACCAATTAACCACTCATTATCCTATGGGTATTACCACTTGTCAAAATGGTGCAAAAACTCCTTTCACAAATACACTTAACCAAACATACTAACCCTCTTGGACATTTACATAACAATTCATTACTTTATAAGGAAACACCATATATATTTAATATACCAACAGATGCATTGAAGTAATATGCAAACTCCTAATTTGCAACATCATTAACACAATTCCTTAGGCCATTTTTTAAGTAAATATATAAATTCATGTTATGTAGAGTGAATAGCCATTACCCAGCATACACCAATACCTATTGGAACAACATGTACTAATCCAAGGGAATTATAACTTAGGTAATCCTCTACACATGATTAGGTAATCCTCTAATAACCTCCTTTAATTTTCGGTCTCCTTTAATATGTATATATATATATATACTGTATTCAATTTAGATGTCCTTTATATATTGATTAATGAGTTTTTTTATTGTTAGTGGCTATCAAAATGTCAAATAAATATACTTAGGAAGAAAACAATAGGGGGTATGCCGAGGCTAAGGCATCATGGAGGAGAAGGGTGATGGAAAGTGCTATTTCCCTTGCAATGATTGCAAAGGTTTGCGAACTAAAAGAATTTTAAGAACATCAACCGAAAAACATTGTAAGGAGAAGGGGAACGCTAAGGGGGGTATGAATATCATCCCTTGGTAAGACATTATTCATTATATAATGTACTTCTTGTAATATTACTGATAATGTATTCACAATTTTTTTTATCATTTTAAATATATGTGTTGTATATTATACACTGATGTTATTGCATTGTTTGTAAATATAAAGACAATTCCCCCAAGATGTCAACCACCAGAGAGCTATTTTCCACATAATAGTAGAAATATAATCTACAAGATGACGGGCATGGAGATCATGCTATTGAAGATTGAGTTCTTAATGATCCTATGGACGAAGATGACATAATTGATACTAATGGTGAAGATGAGATAAATATATTGCTGTAAGACATTTTTTCTCCATTGGATGAGGAAAACCTCCATGATATTCATGATGTTCCTCTTCTCGAGAAGTCCCAAGAACCTCTTTATGAAGGCTCAACAAACATTATTCTAACTTCTATATTGTTGTTGGTGAACTTGAAGTTTTTGAATGGTTTATCAAACACTTACTTCACAGCTCCTAAGGTATGTAAAGTTGATTATTTTCCTCTATTTTAGTGTTAATTAATTCATAAATTAGGGATATGAAATATTTATGACGTTATTTTTTATATTTCACTTTTTTTCAATGTTGCAGATTGTTGGGTGAATTTCTATTAGCACCATCAAATAATTTACCATGCACAAGTCGAGAGGTATTCTTGATTATGAAAGAAATTGGAGTGGAGTATCAATCTATTGATGCATGTCCTAATGATCATACTATATATTATGGATAGTATGCATCAGAAAGGAAATGCCCATAATGTGAAATTAGTAGGTAATGAAAGAGGTCCCTCGCAAAGTTCTTCGTTATATTCCCATAATTCCATGTTTACAATGACTATTCAGGTTCCAAAGTATAGCACAGTTTATGGATTACCATGCGAAAAATAGAAGTGAAGATGGTGTTCTTCGAATGCCTATAGATGGTTCTACATTGAAGAACATCGAATAAAATGGCCATTTTTTAGAGATGAACTTAGTAATGCTAGACTCTCATTGGAAGCTCATGGTTTCAATCCATTTGGTGAGATTTGTACTACTTACTGAGTGTGGCATGTTTTCATCATAAACAATAACCTACCTCCTTGGATGATGATTAAGAGAGAGCACACAATGTTGGCAATGATTATTCTAGGTATTTTTTTGAAAGCTGTAATTATATTATTTCATAAATTTATTTGTTTAATTGTTGCATGAGAACACCTTGTATATATTTGGACGGATAACTAAATAGAAATATTGTATGTTTATTGATCAATTAGGTAAGTACCAATTTAAATATACAAATGTATATATTGAGCCTCTTATCGATGAGATATTGAAGTTATGGGATAGAATCACTATGTATGACATCTCTAGACCAATAGGGTAGAAACAATTTCAGTTTCATAGAATACTTGCATGGACAATTCATGACGCTCCCGGGTTAACCTATTTTTGTGGTATGTAAAATTATGTTGCACGTCATTAAAATTATAAGTTTTTAAGGTAAAAAACATGCATTTTCTTTGAAATTATAATCTTTTGATGCTATAATATTAATACATATATCTCGCAGGTATTAAAACAAAGGGAAAATTTGCATGTATAGTATGTGGTCCTAGGATAAAATCTCGTTGTTCAAGAAGTTTAGCAAAGGAGGTGTTTGATGAGTATAGACACTTCCTCCCTAAGAACCATAGGTACCTAACTATCGAAAAAACAAATTCAAAGGTAAAGAAGAGAATGCAAAGAAACCACAAAGAATGACACCTCACCTATGGAAGTTGGAATATAACAGAAATAGTAGAGGTATGTAAATTGTATATGCAACATACGATATGTTCACATAATATTATGATTTTTATTTTTACTGAATTTTCTCTACCATGGTTTTCATGAATTATTGTTAATGTGTTTTCATTTATGTTTAATGAATGTATTTAAGGCATGAAACAATGCATATCATGAATAGTTATCCCATACAATTCAGTAGGTTTCCTTACTACGAGCACCTACAAATAGATCATTTTTTCAATACAATGCATATTGGGAATAATGTAACATAAATGATATAGAAGACATTAGATGGAAGGTCAGACAAAGATAAAATTGGAAAAAATTGTAGTGACATTGCAGAATCCAATCCTGCATTGCAAAGTGTAATTATTTTCAATGCCAAAAATGGGAACCGGAATATTAGTCTTCTATGGTTATTGACGGAGCAACAAAGAAATGCTATAAAAGAGGTCATTCATAAAATAATGTTTTCGATGAGGTTTTTGTCGAACACACAAAATATCTTAACCAAAAAGGTGATTTTGGCGGTGGTAAAACTCATGATTGGCATACATTCATTAAGGTAATATTTAGGTATATAATTTCCATTAAGTAAATATTTTTATTAGTTGTTCTCTCCTATTTGGAAACATTATATAATGATTTTTTTTTTCTACAGTGCGTTCTATCTCTGGATTTCCAAGATAGCTTTGATGTAAACATAAAACAAGTTTTATATGATCTTGGTAAATACATGATGTAAGTAACATGAGGTAAATACATGAGGTAAGTAATGAAAAATGTTCATTCTTTTGGTTGCCTTTCTTATCGACATATTGTGTTTTACAACTTGGAAATCTATTATATATTTTATGCCTCAATCTGGTTGATCATTCATGTTAATTTCTTGCATCTTCTATGGGTGGATTTCATTTAAAGAAATCCAAAAATACGATAGATATTGGAAGAGATAAATTCCTCATCTAATGTGTGAAATGTAGAAGTATTTACCTCCATGATTTTTCAATGCACAAGAACACTATCACACACACCAAGTTGAGGAGATTGAATTGTGTGGACCTGTAAACTCAAGGTCAATTTGGATGGTGGAAAGGAATTTGAAGTCATTAAAGGCTTTTGTTAGACCAAGAGCACACCCTGAGTGTTCTATGGTGCAGGGCTTTATGCTATATCAATACATGGTGTACATTAGTCAACATCTTCCAAATTTATAAAAAAATATCAATCTTCCTCGCATTTGGCATGTTGACTCCATCAACAAATTTGAAGGGGAGCTCTTGTTGGGGAAAGGTAGAAAGAGGAAAGTGAAAAGTAATTGAATGGTGTACATATTATTTATTATACAGTTAATTTTTCAATTTATGTAATTTTTATTATTCCATCGGTATTTTAAGGTAAACGTAATTGCCTTTAATGATAACTAATTTACAATTCTTTATTGTTATTTTTTCATATAGTTGGTCGCATGTGGGATGCAATAAATTTATACATTGCAAATGATATTGATTGGATGGAGGAATGGATTGAATGATGTATAGAATACTTGGTACCATATCATGGGAAGGGGTTAGTAAAATGATTAAAACAGTGCATCGTCATCGAGAACAATATCCCGAAGAAATTACGCAAAGCGAAATTGATTTAGCATGTAGTTTAAAAGATAAAAAGGAAAGTATGTTTACACTACTCATTTTTTTTCATTGTTTCACATTGTATCAAAATATTTCTCTCGCTTATGTCTTCTTATATATTTATTTACTGATTCGGGCATGATGCAATTGATACATCACAATTCTATGTGGTGCAATGGTCATAAATTTCACATCAAAAAGTTGGATGATAAGAGGAAAACATTTGATTGTGGGATAACTGCAGTTTTTCAAGTCACTAATGTTTCCTCTAGAAGTGATAGTCATCGAGAAGTATCTGAAAATAGGTACTATGGTTATTTGGAAGATATACTTGAGTGTGAATTTAATTCCTTTAAAGTAGTTCTGTTTGAGGTCAAATGATATATGCTACAAATGAATGAACATGATCCCGAAAGAAATGTTATTTATCATGCCAAGGGATTTACCATGGTTAATACAAAGGCACTTGAATCAAGTACAGATCCTTATGTTCTTCCAAGTCAATGTGAGCAGGTATTTTACTCAGAGGGTCCAAGTAAAGAAGGTTGGTGATACATTGTTAGATATGATCCAAGAGGAAGACCGGTAAAGTATAATGCACTAGAGGAAGAAAACAATGTTGAAGAAGAAGGTGAGATAGATCAGGAATAGTTGGCCATCGATGTAGATGTGTCAGATGAAGAATTCGATCAAGAAGTAATTGATCATCCAAATGATGTAGAAGACAATGAAATTAACATTGATGATATTGATGATGAAATCTAACCAAAAATAACTTTGATCATTATCTTGATGTGAGCGATATTTTCAATGATAGTGACTTAGAACTTGATGACGATACAAATGTTGATTTAGATAAAGAAGAACCTGAATGAAATTGTAGCAATATTGGAATCTAGGAGGTATGTGAGAACATTTTTTGCGTAATATATTATGTTTACGACTATTTAGTTATGTTTAAACCATTTTTATCATCATCATTGTCATCAACATCATCACAATCTCTGTCATCATCATCATCTTAATCATGATCATCATCTTCACTACCACCACCACCACCATCATCATCTTCATCATCCTCATCCTCATCATCATCATATTCATCATCATCATCATCATCATCATCATAATCCTCGTCATCATCATCATCATCATCATCATCATCACCATCATCGCAATATCCATCATCATCATCATCTTGATCATGATCATCATCTTCACCACCACCACCACCATTATCATCATCTTCATCATCCTCATATTCATCATCATCATCTTCACCGTCATCATCATCATCATCATAATCCTCGTCATCATCATCTTCATCACCATCATCTCCCTCTTCCTCATCAACATCATCCTCATCATCTTCTTCTTCATAGTCGTCATCATCATCATCATCACCATTTTAATCATCATCAGCACCACCATGATTCTTGATCATCACAGCCACCATCATTGTCATCGTCATCGTCACCACCACCACCATCATCATCACAATCATCATCACCATATTCATCATCATCATCATCTTCATCATCATCCTCATCATCATCCTCATCATCATCATCATCATCATCATCAGCAACAGCAGAAACACCGTCATGATCATCATCATCATCATCCTCATCCTCATCATTGATGTCGATGATGATCGTAATAGATATCTACTCTATATATTTTGATTTAATATTGCGTTAGAAATAATGAATTTGATTGGTACATATAAATTAACTATTTCTTACTGTTATTTACATTTTCCTATGTTGTCATATGCTATAACACGATTTTTTTTTTGCATAGATTTTGTCAGGTTATGGGGAATTGAGAGTGATGTGAGGGGGGGGGAGGGGCCATAAGAGCTTCCACCTTCACATGGTTCACCCTGTTCATCAAAGAATCTTAAATTATTCTCGAAACAAAAAGAAGATAAGTAAGGCAATGCATAGTTATGATGATGACGACGACGACGAGGTGATGAGGATGATGATGACGATAACGATGACGACGATGATGACGATGATGATGACGATGATGACGACTATGACGACAATGATGATGATGATGACAACGACGACGATGATGTTGATGATGAGGATGAGGATGACGAGGATGACAATGGTGACGCTGAGGATGACAATGATGATGACGAAGATGAAGAATCCAAATGACATTGTAGAAATGTTATATTCTAGGAGGTATGTGAGAACATATTGTTTCATAATGTATTATGTTTATGTCTATTTAGTTATGTTTGAACCATCGTTATCATCATCATATTCATCACCATCATCACAATCTCCATCATCATCATCATCATCTTCATCATGATCATCATCTTCACCACCACCACCACCATCATCACCATCTTCATCATCCTCATCCTCATCATCATCATCATCATAATCGCCATCATCATCATCATCATCATCATCATATCATCGTCATCACCATCATCATCATCATCATCATCACTATTATCATCATCATTGTCATAATCATCATCATCACCATTATCATCATCATGAGCATCATCATCATCCTCATCATCTCCATCATCATCATCATCATCATCATCATCATCATCATCATCATCATCATCATTGACATCATCATAGTCATCATCATCATCATCATCATCATCATTGACAACATCGTCATCGTCGTCATCACCACCATCATCGTCATCACCATCATCCTCATCCTCATCCTCATCATCATCATCATCATCATCATCATCATCAGCATCATTATCATCATCGCCATCATAATTGTGTCATCATCATCATCAACATCTCCAACATCATGATCACCATCATCCTCATCATCATCATCGACATCTTCATCCTCATCGTCATCCTCATTAGCATCATCATCATCATCACCATCATCATCATCATTGACATCATCATTGTCATCATCATCATCATCATCACCATCACCATCACCATCATCATCATATCATTGTCATCATCATCATCATCACCGTCATCATCATTAGCATCATCATCATCATCATCACCACCATCATCATCATCTTCATCATCATCATCATCGTGTCCATCATCATCACCATCATCATCATCCTCATCCTCATCATCATCCTCATTGTCATCGTCATTAGCATCATGGTGATTCAATGAAGGTGGGTAACACTTTTTGGCCAAATTTGGCGATGAAAACCTGATTTTTTACTCATGTGCTAGAAAGAATCCCTCGAAACGCATATATGCCATGTGAATTTAGACTTGCAGTTAAAAAAAAATTGTAGAATATTATGTTGGCTTCCCAATGATATTTTTTTAAATAGTCTAATGTCATTTAACGTGTGAAATTTTTCATTTAATGAACTGTGTGACCTTAAAAATTTGAGGAAGTTAATAAGTGGCTCATGTCCAACCCAGATAATTCAATCTTACATTAATAATTTAAAATATATATATATGAGCATGATATACACAAACTGCATTGTGGTATGCATATTTTTTTGTTAATTTATTTTGCAATATAGAATTATTTATTATTTTTCGAAAGTGACCACATTTGATTTCAACATCATTTTATACACATGTGTGTCCATCCTAGTTTTTTTTACTGTTTTGAAAAACTGAAAAACCAAAGATACCCTTTTGAAGAGGACACATCAATGTGTGGGCTGTGTATCTTTAAGAAATTTTTGGATGTGTATATTTTACCCTGCGTATTTTTCTTTGTGCTGCTTAGAAGTTGTTGTCAGGTTTTCTAAGTGTAAGTTTTAGAACTAATTAAAAAAACCTATATGAATGCCTAAAACATATGCATAATATCTCATTGGATAGAGGATTCGGTGACGAATCTATCGGTATGAAATCCGCTCAGTTGTGTGCCATGAATGGTATGGTTTACACCCCTAGAAGACACAAAGAATCATTGATTTTCTTGTAAGAGGGATAAATATCTGTTTTTCGGGCCCTTAATCGAGGTCTAGAGCTTGATCGAGGTATTTAAATTCCTTGATCGAGGTTTTAATGGAAGCTTGATCGAGGGTTTATTAAATCCTCGATCGAGCTTCCGTTAAATTCTCGATCGAGCTACCATTAAACACTCGGAAAAAAAACTGAACAAAAATACCAAAAGAAGTTTATTAATGGCTATATTTGAGAAAGTTATAAGTGTGAATAATTAAGGGCTCATGACTCTAAATTTTTTTGTGTTTAGTACCAGTCCACGATTCAATGAATCGACAGTCACAGGTAGTAATTTAAGTTATTTAATGAAAACATCTAATGCATATATCTCTATGTCGAAACTGTTTTCCATGTCGATGTAGGCCACTACCCTCTTTATTGTCTTACCAAAAGGCATGATAATGAGGAATAATACCATGACGTAGATACAATAAACCCTTCAATGCAACCTAGCATGATAACTCAAAACTTTAACCAATAGTTGTGAAACCAGTGAAGCCAAGGATTCATTTTGGGGCTTTAACGATAATTTTAAACTCCGTGAAGTACATGCATTTAATTTTTTTAATGCTTATATTCAAGTAGTATCATGATGTGTTTTCATTAGAATTGAACATCTAGCTTGTTTATGTCATCAATGGTTGGAAAGGAATTTCAACATCATTTGATTACTATCAGCAATATATCTAATGTGTATACAATGTAGTACATAAATGTAGTGAAAGGTTTTAAATTCTAAAAATACTTTTCTCCTTCATATATAATTTTTAATTTTAAAAAACTAAAATTATGTGATATGACTTTGAAAACACTAATTTTTATCTTAATCGTCATGTTCTATTCTGCCCTGGGATCTGAGATTTAAATATCTGGCCGGAGGATCTATATCGTAGGTAGATTGTAGTCCTGAGAATTCAGGTCGAGTGGACACAACTCGCTTAAGTTCATCTCATCAACTGAATTGCATGCATCATTGTCATAGTATTCCTTTTTCATTGAACCAAGGAGAGTGATTAAGCATGCAATTCAGTTGATGAGATGAACTTAGGTGAGTTGTGTCCACTCGACGTGGATTCTCAGGACTACTATATACCTACGATATAGATCTTTGGGACAAATATTTAAAGCCCAGATCCCAGGAAGGAATAGAACAAAATGATTAAGATAAAAAGTAGTGTTAAATTCAGAGTCATATCACATAATTGTAGTTTTTTAAAATTAAAAATTATATAGGAAGGAGCAAAGTATTTTTAGTACCTTTAGCGATATGAAAATGTGAGCATGAAAAAAAAGTACGACATCATTTCCTTGGGTTATATCAATGTCCATTGTTTACTCTTCAAAATTTTTATTGTGCCACACATTTGCAGTTAATATTACTAGTAAATTATTGAATGACATTAGAATTTACATCAATAACATGTGACTAAACATGATACTAATTCTCATTTTGACAAGAATTGAAAATGTTCAATGACATGAATTCAAATGAGGATTCAAAATACAAGGTGTCCAAGCATATTTTTGAAGACTTCATTAAATGAAAAGCTTGATCGAGCTTTTTAAAACTTTAACTAAAAAAATATTCGAGTGCCCATATTCGTCTATGCACACGAATATGGACACCCAAAAATTTATTTAATCAAAATTTTTCAAATCTCATATTGTTAATGGAAATAAGGTCTTCGAATTCAATTAAAATCAAGCATAGAATTATATGATAATAAAATTTAATACACCATCATTTTGACTAGAAAATTAATACTTGTGGGTAATACTACATACCTTGAAGAAGAAACAAGTAAAAGCGTTACTACTGCCACTTCCTCTAGGTTTTATGTGTAGATATTAGTCGTGGAGTAATTGGAGTTATAGATGTTGGATTAATAGATGATCAATCATATCTATAACTCTGATTACTCCACGACCCATATCTACAAATGAATATAAATGACCCTTTTCTATCCAACAAACGCAGTGAATTATATCAATGGTTTTTTTCCTATTTATAGTAAAAATGATTAAAGAACCTCGATCAAGGTTCTTTTAACCCTTGATTGAGGGTTTTTCAAAATCTCGATTGAGGTTTTAATAAAATTTCAATCGAGGGTTTAAAAAAACCTCGATCGGGGTCTTTACAGCTCGATCAAGGGTTTGGAAAAAGCTCGATCGAGGTACATTTTTATGTTTTTTCCAAAATTGTGTTGCCAAAAATTGTAACACACCTTCATGGATGCACCCATCATCATCATTGACATCATCATCATCATTATCATCATCATCATCATCATCATCATCATCATTAACATCATCATCGTCATCATCATCATCGCCATCATCATCATCATCATATCATTGTCATCATCATCATCATTGACCTGTGATCATCATCATCATCATTGTTATCATCATCATCATCATCGCCATCATCATCATCATCATCGTTTTCATCATCGTCATCGTCATCGTCATCCACATCATCCTCCTCCTCCTCCTCCTCATCATCATCATCATCGTGTCATCACCATCATCATCGTCACCATCCTCCTCCTCCTCCTCCTCCTCCTCCTCATCATCATTAGTAGTAGCAACATTAGCATCATTATCACCATAACCATCATCATAATCATCATCATCATCATCATCATCGACATCATCATTGTCATCATCATCATCATCGCCATCATCATCATCATCATCATCATCATCATCATATCATCGTCATCATCATCATCATTGACCTGTGATCATCATCATCATCACTTTTATCATTATCATTAGCATCATCATCATCATCATAATCACCATCATCATCATCATAATCATTCACATCATCATCATCATCATCATCATCATCATCGCCATCATCATCGTCATCATCCTCATCATCATCATCATCGTCATCATCATAATCATCAGCGTTTCCATCATCATCACCATCCTCATCATCATCATAGTCATCATCATCATCATCATCATCCTCTTCACCATCATCATCATCCTCATCATCATCATTGACCTGTGATCATCATCATCCTCATATCAATATTGTACTTTGCATTTGAATGTCGTTTTATAGATTTCCTAATTGTCAACAAGGACTTAATGGAATTAATGGAACCTTTCATACAATATATAAGTCCTTTTATGTATGCGCTTGGATAACCATTTTTATAGTGATTATTTTAGTGCAATAACTACTACATATATGTCGTCTTTCTTCTAAATGAGCATAATTGTGCTTCCATATGATGAAGTGCTCAATTTGGCATTCCCCTTTTGTAGTATCATCTAGATTTAGTGTTGGATTTCATCATTCTCCAAGATGGATATGAAATGTATGGGTCCACTTAGTATTGGAACATTAAGGCCTAGATCAAATGAGTGGTCAACTTATAATTGTAAAGGAACCCCACCAGGGTCCTTTAAAACATTATCTTTTTATTACAAAACCATGTCAAGTTTAGCCTATGTTGTTCACACCATTCCACAAAAGAAACTATGCATGTATGGGTCAAACTTTTACATGGTTACATGGTGGTAAACGTATTTGTACACCTTCTCTTCTTCCTCATATTATCCCACTATTTCTATCCCTATTCCTTCACCTCTGAATCCATCCATTGTTTTGGTTCCCTACCCTCCATGTCAACATCTCTTCTCCCCTCCTCTTTCCCTTCAACCCAAACCCTCTTTTCCCCCTTTTACCTCCATTAATCCCTTGGCCTAGTTAGTTCTTTATTTATTTAGTCAACCCTATGCTTTATCTATCCAATCCTACCCAATCCCAACTTAATCTTTCATATCCCAAGGTTACATACTTTCCCTACTTTATTATACCCC
>LPNX010361136.1:23829-86449 GCA_001517045.1 Pseudotsuga menziesii | reverse complement strand
ATATATATATATATATATATATATATATATATGTATGTACATATACATATGTATATACATATACATACATACATATACATATACATATACATATATATACTGCATTTTTTCATGTTTATGTTGATGTCGATGTTTATTTATTTATGTGGTGAAAATGATGATCATGTAACGTTAAGTATGCTTACATGTATTATTAGTTGTGTGTTAGATGATGTTTAAATATGTTAGTTGCATTGTATGTTACATGAATATGTGAATAATGTTTATGATGGTATGCTCATGCTTATTTTTGGTTTTATGTTAATGATGGTATTTATATTGATGGTGTTTATTTTTATGTTTCTTAGATGTTGACAATGATAATAATGGTATGTTTTTGGTTATGTCGTGAAAATGATGATGATGCATTTACACTTTTGTTAAAACTTATGGTTATGTTTATAATAGTATGATGATGTTTATGTTTATGTTTATGGTGGCATGATCATGATGGTTATGTTTGTTAGGTGTTGAAAATGATGATGATTGTATGCTTATGTACTAAAAGAACTTTGTACTATTCAAAATCATGTGGGTCTTTAAATCACCAAGTTTTTATTTAGTCGACAAAGAAATCACAAATTACATTGTAAATCATGGATGCTTAAATATGTTGTTAATGTATATAGGATTTATTTTGGTTTTAGTGTCATGGTTACATGTTGATTTTGTGCAAGACTAACTACTTATATTGGAAAACTAGTTAACTAGTCTTGTGGACTCTCTTTCGTAATTACCATGATTAATTATTGTAATTTTGGTAATTAAGAATTATTTACATATAAATAGATGTTATTAATCCATTGAGATTTATAATATATGGTTATTTATTAAACAATTGGATTTGTGATAAGGTCGTCATTTGCGTACTAAGTGTCATAATTAACACCTTAACTACTAGTTAACTATGAATACGAATAATTAGCATTTAGAAGTGGTTATAACCTATGATATGGATTGGATTGAAGATTTGATGATGTTAGATAATGTTAAGAAAAATTTCCATCCCTTGGATCATTTGTTGGAATAGTTATTGAATTTATTTTACTTTATTGGTAATTAAAGGTTTTTGTCGAAATTAAATCATGAAAAATGAAATTAAATATTTGTTTGACTAATCCATTGAGATAAAATTATCAAATTAGCCTTAGAGAGCTAATGATATGTCCTTGAGACCCTTTTATATCCTTGAGGGACATTATAGGTGGTATTAGAGCTGCAGTTGCAACACTGCGGCTGTGGGGCCTATTTGTCGCTTTGAATTTGCTTGCTTGAATAAAAGTTAAATGTTGCATATATGAAAGTTAATTATGAAAGTACTGGTATCTTTGTGAAAGATGAGAAAATATTTGTTATTTTGAAGATTTGGAATATGTTTGAAAATAATCATATCCTTTTATGCATTTTTCTTGGTTATTTATTTAAAAATCGAAGACTAGCATAATATGCTTTGTTTATTTTTAACTTGAAAATTAATTATTATTTGAGAAAAATAAATAAATCTGATAATGGAATGTTATGAAAACTTATAATGAACACATTGCAGCTCATAGTAAATAATTTAACCCAAGAAGACGCCGCAGAGAAAACATTAGAGGATGGAAGTTAAACAAACAACTCCTTATGGACTTGAAGAGGAGTATGTAGGAAGAAGGAGTAGTTCATCCCTTGAGTTGGAAGACTTGGTTAAGAAATGTAATGAAATGATCATTCACCTTCAAGAACAGATCATGAAAGAACTAATATCCTTAAATACTACCCAATACAATAAATAAAGGAAAATCAAGAAAACTTACTCTAGGATGGACTTTCCACTAGACAATTACCGTACGCCTCCCTTGAGAAAAAGAGCAAGAAGTCTTAAGGCTAGTCCAGAAAGATTTTCAGATGTCTGTAATAGTAGAAGGAGAAGGTATTAACATGATCAACTGATGGGAGAATTAATAAATATGAAACCTCCAACCTTTGATGGCAAAGTGAAACAGGGTGAAGAAGCAAAAACATCATTAGTAGGGATCTGGAAGTTTTTCCAATTGCATAATTATTCATCGACCATGGAAGCAAGAATAGATATCTATCATTTGCAAGGAAGAGACTCTCTTTGGTGGGAACATTTGGTTAAAATAAAATATATTGATGAAGAAATTATCACTTGGAAAAAGTTTAAAAAGTATTTTCAACAAGAATACCTTTCAGAGAAATACTGTTATCATAAGATGGAAGAATTCTAACAACTTAAGCTAGGAAATTTAACTAGGGATGCATATAAGAAGATATTTCTTGAACTGTTAACTTATGTAGACTATATAAAATATGAGAAAGTTAAGATTCCAATATTTCTAAGTGGACTGCCAACTTTTTACATGGATACGATTCAATATGATATGCCTAATACCCTTAAAGAAGGAATCAGGAAGGCAAAACAATTGTATAAGTTGGATAAGAATAAGGAACATAAGAGTGTTACAGGACCAAAGAAAGAAGGGAACTAAGCCTCCTATCAAAAGAAGTGGTAATTTTCATAAGCAACTAGATTCAGATAAGATACCTCCTATTAGATGTGGGAATTGTAATGAGAATCACTATGTAAGGGCTTGTCCATATAAGAAAGGAGACAACATTCACAACATTCAGGAAGCAACAGTAGGTGATGTTGGTAAGACCGAGAGGATTTATGTAGCTTTGGAAGGTAGGTAGGCATATCATGAATCTCACATGATAGAATTGGCGGGTAATATTGGTAATAGAATTGTGTCTATTTTAATTGATTTAGGAGCTAGTAATAGTTATATTACACCTAGTGTAGTTTTGAATTGTTCTCTTACAAAAAGTAACATTAATGTAGTAGGTCTTGTATAGTTAGCAACTAGAACTAAAAGAAAAATCACATAAATAGTAAGATTGTGTCCTTTGGAAATGAATGGTTTGAATAATTTAGCATATTTGAATGCTACTTCCTTAGACTCTTACAATGTTTTGATTGGTTTTAACCATGTTGACTATACACCGAGATATATTGGATTGTTACAATAAGACTTACACATGTCGAGACGATGACATAAACAAAGCAACAATTAAAGGAATACATAGACCAATGTCTTTAAGACATGTTACAACCTTACAGTTAAAGAAGTGTTTTAGAAAAGGGTGTAAGATTTATGCATCTCACCTAGAAGAATCTATGGAAAATTAGCCTCAGTTACAGGAATACTCGGTATTACAGGAATTTGTGGATGTATTTCATGAGATACCTGGAATGCCTCCTCAAAGAGATATATACTTTACTATTGATCTATTGCCTGGTATAGGTCCTTCGTCTAAAGTCCCTTATAGGATGAGTACATCTAAATTGAAAGAGTTACAGATGCAGTTAGAGGAGTCATTAAAGAAAGGTTATATTACGCCTAGTGGTTCACCTTCAGAACCACCAATTTTGTTTGTAAGAAAGAAAGATGGTACCTTGATACTTTGTATAGATTATAGGCAATTAAATAAAGCAACTATGAAGAATAAGTATCCTTTATCGAGAATTAATGACTTATTTGATCAGTTAAGAGGTGCCACCATGTTTTTAAAGATAGATCTTAGGTTGGGTTATTATTAGGACATAATTAAGGAAGATGGTATCAGTAAGACAACTTTTAGAACAAGATATGGTCACTATGAGCTTACAGTTGTTCCATTTGGTTTGATGAATGCACCAACTAACTTTACGTGCTTGATGAATGTGATTTTTTGAAAATATTTGGACAAGTTTGTGATTATTTTCTTGGATAACATACTAGTTTACTCTAACACAAAGAAAGAACATGAAGAACACCTAAGACTAGTAATGCAGGTACTTAGAGAGAATCAACTTTATGCTAAGTTCAGTAAGTGCTATTTTTATCAGAACAATGTTAACTACTTAGGAAAAATTGTATTAGAAGAAGGAATCTTAGTTGACCCTGAAAAGGTAGAAGCAATTATGAATTGGCCAACACCTAAGCATGTGTGAGAAGTTAGATATTTTAAGGGATTAGCAGGTTACTATCGCAGGTTTATAAAAGTATTTTCAAAGATTGCACATTTGATAATTGCTTTACAAAATAAATGTAGAAAGTTTAAATAGACATTTAAATGTGAAACAAGTTTTCAGAAACTTAAAAAGATGCTTACTAGTGCACTGGTTTTGAAAATTGCGAATCCAGATGACAAGTTTGTGGTATGTACAAATGCATGTGAGCAGGGTATAGGTGGTGTGTTAACTCAGAATGGACAAGTTATTTGTTATGAGTCTATGAAGTTAAAGGAACATGAACAAAATTATGCTATACATGACTTTCAATTAGCAACAATAGTACATGCTTTAAAGATACGGAGACACTACTTAATGGGAAATAAATTTCAATTTAGAACTAATCACCACGGACTAAAATACTTGTTCGAACAACCTTATCTAAATGCAAGACAAAGAATATGGATGGAAATACTATTTGAATATGATTTTGACATTAAAAATATAAAAGGAAAATGCATGTGATGCACGTAGCTATCAATACTAGCACTTCAGGTTCAAAGGATAGAATAAAAGAGGAAAACAATATAGATGAATTCTTTCAACAAGTAAAAGTAGGTTTGCAACAACATGGAACAACACATAAGTTTGAACACTATAAACTGGAAGATGGAATACTTAAGCATAAGAACGGGGTCTGCAATCCTAACTTAGAAAACATAAAGAAATTGGTTTTAAAATAAATGCATGATGTATTGCATGCATGCCACTATGGTTATCAAAAGACAATAGCGACAAATAAGGATTATTACTGGTCAGGAATGAAAAAGGAAAATGCATATTACATAGCTAGATGCTTAGAATCTCAGAAAGTAAAATTTAAACATAGAAACCCCGTAGGTTTGTTATGAACTTTACAAATACCAGAATAGAAATGGGATGTAGTCAGTATGGATTTTTTCACGAAATTACCCAAGAGAAGGTCACAACATGATGCTATTCTGGTAGTGGGAGACAAATCAACTAAAGAAACTCACTTTATACCCATTAAGACTACACATAAAGCAACTGGAATAACATATATTTATATGAAAGAGGTAGCTAGATTGCATGGTATTCCAAAAGCAATTGTATCAGACAGGGATTCAAAATTCAAGGTCATTTTTGTTTTTGTTTTTTTAATTTTTAATTTTTATTTTTGAATATGAGTACTCCACATCATCCTCAGACATATGGACATACAAAAAGGGTTAATTAGGCTATTAAAGACATGTTAAGAGTGTATGTAATGATCAACCTACTAAATGGGAAAATTATTTGCATCATGTGGATTTTTCTTATAACAATGGTTATCACTCTTCTTTGAATGTAAGTCCTTTTGAAGTAATGTATGGAAGAAAATGCAACACACTTATTAGTTGGGACAATCCGACAGACACACTTATCACTAGGACAAAATTATTAAAGGAAATGGAAGATCAGATGGCAAGGATTAAATAGAATTCGAAAACAACACAAGATAGACATAAATTTTATGCAAATTAGAATAGGATTGATAGACAATTTCAGGTTGGGGATCATGTGTTTTTGAAAGTGGAACTGAAAAATAGTACTTTAAACTTGGGGAATTGTTCTAAACTTGTATCTAGATATTGCGGTCCCTTTGATATTTTGGAAAAGATAGGACCAGTTGCTTATGAAATAGCTTTGCCCTGTAGCATAAAAGTGCATAATGTGTTTCATGTCTCTTTGTTGAAAAAGTATGTGCATGATGCTAGGCATATAATTGAATCGAATATGATACATGTAAATTGTAGAGTAGATGCTCTTGTTTTACATTATATGATGATGCATATTCTATGATATATTGTTGCTTCGATTATTTTGATACAGACATATGATCCTTGTTAGCATGTTGGTATACATATGATTTCACGTCGACATGTATACATGATGCTGATTATGTTTTGTCTATATATATATGTGTGTGTGTGTGTGTGTGATATGATTAGGTCGAGATAGAAGGATAATTTCTTGTAGAGCCTGTTTCCATTGTAGGCCAGAAGACCAAACTGCTCAAGAAAAGATAAATGCACCAAGTTAAGGTTTAGTGGAGCCATTATACTCTTGAGGATGCGAGTTGGGAATTGGAAGATGTGACGAGGGAGGCATACCCTCATCTGTTTTGAGATTTTACAACATGTATGTGTATGCATCGAGGATGATGCATGGTTTAAAGGGGGGATATAATATCCTATGGTTTATCCCCTGGACATATTATTAATGTTGGCCATAGTGGCACAAGGTGCCTGGAATATGGTTTGTACAATATTTTTTTTTTTATGTTGAATTTATAAATTAATTAATAAAATAAAAACAACTAGACGAATGATTCCACGAAAGAGAGTATGAGGAACCATGATGTTATAAACAAGGGGTTGTGGAAAAGTGTTTACCTATGTGCGTCGAGCCTACGTGGATGTTGTACACCCTTCTTATGTACTTAATGGACCCTCTTGGTTATGTACCATCGCGTGTTATGTTACTCGGTTTTATTTACCTTGAGATTAATTTTTATTTGAGGATTGGAGTCTCGCTCTAATCTAGTGTGAATTCATGAGTTGGATTAGTGTGCCTCTTGGTGTAGCCACTTGACGTGTAACTCCTATTTGTTGGTTTATCCAACAATAATAAGAGTGGGGGGGTGAATTAGTATTTCCTTCTTTTCACTTTAAAACAATTAGTATAAGATAAACAATGAATCAAACAAGTTAGGAAACATGATTTTATCATGGAAATGTAAAAGAGAAAACCACAAAATCAAACTCATTAATAAGATGATTTTACGCAATTGTTTTTCTGCTACTACAGAAAGGATGCACCAACAACCCTGTACTCCAACCACTACTGGAAGGAGGCTAAAACCTCCCTACAGGATTGCAACCTTCCCTAACACCACCCTACCTCCCTAATTAATCTTTTTCTTCAATTCTATTACTGATTATTCTTCACTTCATTGGTCTATGTCTTCTCTTGCAGTTACATTGATCTGGATTGCTGAGCTGTCTTTCTTCCACTTCAAACTTCTGTTTAAATACTTCTTTCATCATGTCTTTGAACAATTGTGTCTTTTTTTATCATTGTGTCCCTTCATTAAAACCTTTTCACCAATGCGTCTCTTCATTATGGAAACGTGCCTTTTCATGAACTGGTGCAAAACAACTTGAAACCCTATTTTGGAAGACATATAACTTTGTCTTCAAGCACCTTTTAGGAGAAATGAGACCATGGTAAGATGCACAGATCAACAAGCTACATCCTGATGGTCTCATATTATTTTTATCAGTTTCCTACATAATATGGCAGGCATTTTACTAGGGAAACTTAGACCGATTTTTCAACACTTGGTCAATTTTCAACAAATTTCCCCAAACAGTCTAAGACCTCATTTTGGTAGACCTGTAACTTTTTCTTCAAGCTCGTTTTAGGGGAACTGAGACTCATTTTAGGGGAACTGAGACCATGTTCAGATGCACACATCAACAAGTTAAAACCTGATGGTCTCATAAAATTTTAATTAGTATCCTACAAAATATGGTGGACATTTTACTGAGGCCAATTAGGCAGATTTACTAGAACTAAAACAATGCAAATCATGCCAGAAAGCTCTTTTGGCATACTAATAACTTCACCTTAAGAGACTATGTTGACAAACCAATAATATAGTTAGATGCACAAGACAAAAATATAGATTTATATATCCTCAAAATCATTTAATTCAGCAAATACAGAAGATGGCATGTATTTTACAGAGCCCTCTTAGGCAAATTAAGAAGAGTTTATACTTAGTCAAATTTTCAAAGTTTCAGTTGGAGTTTCAACAAGTTGCCATACTTTTACAGAATGGTGTCAAATTGTAACAATGAATTCATGAGAGGACCATAACACTATCATATGAATTTGCAACCTCATCACACATGCCACATGCCATGTCATCACTTCCTTTGTTATTTCTTTGTCATTAATGAACCCCGATTTTCCTCTACTTAGTTAATTTTCAGAGTTTCAACAAGAGTTTCAACAAGTTGCCATATTTTTACAGAATGGTGTCAAATTGTAAAAATGACTTCATGAGAGCACTAGAACATCATCATATGGCTTTAAAACCTAATCACACATCTCACATCATCATACATGTCATGTCATTTCCTTTGTCATTAATGAACTCCTTTGACATCAATGGAAACCATAATCAACATTCTCCCCCTTTGGCATTGATGGAAACAACTCTGCAATTTTCTCCCCCTTTGGCATTAATGACAAAAGTCTCTTTTTGACATATCCCCTTGTCAACTTGTCTCCCCCTTCCATAATGCCTTTTTTTTTTTCTATATCTATTGTAGGGAGATTACTCCCAACTTTTGTCTAAGATGCTCAAATGCTTCTTTGGGTAGTGACTTAGTGAAGATATCAACTATTTTTTCCCTTGTATCAACATATTCCAGTTTCACCACCTTCTGTGATACTTGATCCCTCAAAAAGGGATATTTTATAGGGATGTGCTTTGTCTTGGAGTGCATAACTGAGTTTTTTGATATGTTTATGGCACCGATATTGTCACAATTGATCACTATTGGATGCTCACACTTTACAAGTAAGTATTACAATGTATGTTTCATCCAAATGACTTGAGTACAACATGGTGCAACAACAATGTATTTAGCTTCTGCTATAGATAGTGCAATGGATGATTGTTTCTTGCTTATCCATGATACCAAAAAATCTCCCAAGTAGAATTCTGCTCCACTGGTACTCTTTCGGTCATCAACGTTTCTTGCCCAATTTGGATCAGTGAATTATTTTAAAGTGAAGTCTTGACCTCTTGGGTACCATAAACCATAATCTATAGTACCTTTCAAATATATGAGAATTATTTTCACAACTGTAACATGTGTTTCTTTGGGAGATGATTGGAATCTGCAAGCAATCCTGCAACTTGCATAACATCCGGTCTTGTAGCTATCACATATAGAAGGATTCCTATCATAGATCTATAAATGGTATGATATACTTCCAAAGACTCAACATCGTTGCTTAACTTACAACTAGTGACCATAGGAGCACTAATAGGCTTGGAGTCTTCCATCTTAAACTTCTTAAGCATTTCTTTAATGTACTTGGTTTGAGAAATGAAGATCCCTTTGTTTGACTGATAAACTTGTCATCCCAAGAAGAAAGTTAATTCACCCAACAAAGACATTTCAAATTTTTTCTTCATATCTGAGGCAAAGTTTACACTCATGATTTTTAGATCACTTCCAAATATGATATCATCTACATAGAAAACAGCATTGATCATATTCTTATTTTCAAACTTTATGTAGAAATTACTGTTAGTGGCCACTCTTCTATATCCTTGTTGATTCATGTAGTTTTCAAGTCTTGAGAACCATGCCCTCGGAGCTTGTTTGAGGCCACAGAGTGTAGTTTTCAGTTTGCAAACATAATCTTTGTTTTATGCTAAGAGAAAAACTTCAGGATGTTAAACATAGACTTCTTCTTCAATATTTCCATTCAGAAATGCAGGTTTAACATCCATTTGATATACTTTGAAGTTTTTGTAGCATGCAAAAGCCAAGAACATACTGATTGCTTCAAGTCTCGATGGAGGGGAAAAAGTTTCTTCAAAGTCAATACCTTCCACTTTAGCATATCCCTTGCATACCAGTCTGGCCTTATTTCTTATTACTTCACCGTATTAATTTAAATTGTTCTTGAAGATCCATTTGGTCCCAATAACATTCTTTCCTTCAGGTCTTGGGGAATTTCCCAAGTTTGGTTCTTCTCAATTTGATCGAATTCTTCATTCATGGCCTTAATCTAATTATCATGTTTGCTGGCTTCTATGAGGTTCTTAGGTCCCACTAGTGATAGTAAGGCCTGTACATTAAACATTAGTTTCCTTCTTGTACTGAATCCAACAGCTTTGTCACCTATGATTTGTGTTTCATGATGATTCTTTTGTATCCTTCTAGATGGAGCTCTTGTATCAGGTCTTGGAGAGTCCCTCATCTTCACTTTCCTCTCTTTTCTCTTCTTCTTCTTCTTCTTCTTCTTCATCATCATGAACATTTTCATTCTTTTGCGAGACTTTATTTTCTTCTTCATCATCTTGGCTTCTTACTCTTCTTGGTTTCATGTCATCTACTCCTACATATGCACGTTATATGATTTTGTGTAGCCTTTGATTGTAACATATGCTTTCTTGGTGGATGACTATCCTAAAAATATTCCCTAATTGGTTATAGAGTCAAACTTACCAAGGTCATCCTCATTCCTCTTTATGCAACACTTGCTGCCAAACACTCTGAAATATTTGATCAAGGAAGGTCTTGCATACAATAGTTCATAAAGAGTCTTGTCATTATTTACTTTGAGTTTTCCTCTATTAAGTATATATACATCTGTGTATACTGCTCCTCTCCAATACAAATATGCCAATTTTGCATCATTAAGCATAACTATGGTTGGTTCTTTGACTGTTCGATTCTTTCTTTCCACAATGCCATTGTGTTGAGGAGTCTTTGGAGCTGAAAATTGTCTTTTAACTCCATGCATCTCAAAAAACTCATTGAATTCGTTAGAGGTAAAATCTCCTCCATTATCTGACCTTAGACATTTGATTTTCAGAATTGTTTCATTCTCAACCATTGCTTCGAAAATTTTGAACTTTTCAAAAGCTTCTGATTTTTCTTTGAGAAATGTCACCCAAGTCATCCTTGTATTATCATCAATGAACAACTCGAAATACTACTATCATTGCAAACTTTTAATTCTTTTTAGTCCACAAAGATTTATGTGAACTATTTCCAATGGCTGAGAGGTTGTATGTCCCTTGACATTGAAGCTAGATTTAGTCTGCTTCCCATGTTGATAGTGTTTACAAACCGATTTTAGAGGATTTACAATCTTTGGCAAGTCTCTTACTGTTGGAATATATTATATTCCTTGGAAGGTAATAATGTCTTTGTATTATGTCGGAAGTTGTCTACAATCTCATGTAAAATAGTAATACATTTAACCCATAGTTATATGGTGTTCTATTTATTTGTGTAGAGTATTTGTCCATGGTATTGTATTAAGAGATGTTATTTTTGGAAAATTATATTATCCCACATGCAATATGTGAGAGTAATTCCTCCTCATCTATCAATATATAATAGGGTCAAGTGAGTCTCTACACAACATGTATTATTGATGTAGTAGTGGTACTATTGTGACACTATTGTACATCATCTATATTCTTTGGGGTATTTGTGCTTTGCTCTCTTGTGAGATTCGAGAAGACATTCTAGAGATAATAGAAGACTACCTTCTCGTGGATGTAACCCATTAGGGTGAACCATGTATATCAGTGTTCTCTTGTTCTTATCTTTTATGATATGTTGTTGGTTGCTTAGTTAGGTTAACTAGTTTAACTTGACTCTACTATTCTAACATGGTATCAGAGCAGGTTGCTATGATCTAGTACCTTTTATAGCTTTCAATCAATAACGATTATCATTTGGACATTGTCATTTTGTTGTAGATTTTCTTTCTATCTGGTAGCCATTAGGCTTCTCTTCAGATCTAGTCATATTTCTCCATTTTTTTACCCTAACCCTAACTTGTTGTGTAAGTTTTTTGCATATTTTTTTCAAGGGTTTCTTAATGTTTTTTTTTTGTAGATCTACATGATTTTGGGGCTCTCCTCAAGGAGATATTTCTTCTGATTATAAAAATGGAAGTTATAAAAAAGGGCTGTAACTTGATCAATTTTTATTAGAATTTTTATTATAACTTGTTTTTGGAATTGGAAACGCCATTCTGGATCCACTCTTGCGAGCAAAACAGAAAACTGGGTATTTCTGGGCTTCCTTTCGGTAATAAAAACGATAGTTATACAAAAGGGCCGTAACTTGGTCATTTTTTACCCCTTTTTTTGTTATATCTATTTTTGGAATTGGAACAAACATTGTGGATCCACCCACGTGACCAAAACAAAAAACTGGGCATTTCTGGGCTTCCTTTCGGTAATAAAAACATCAGTTATAAAAAAGGGCCGTAACTTGGTCATTTCTTACTGGATTTTTTATTATAACCTGTTTTTTGGAATTGGAACAACCATTCTGGATCCACCTACATGACTATAACAGAAGACTGGGATTTTCTTGGCATATTTTTTTCACAGGGTTGTAAGTGAAAGTTTCTCCTCTTTTCTTTATTGTGTTTCTAACTGTGCTTTTGCAGATTCAGATCAGTAAAGTGTAACTGTTTTCAAGTTTGTCACTATTTTTCTGTCATTTTTCAGTGTTAGGTTTCTTATTTCACTCATTATGACTTCTGAAGTAGCTTCTGTTCCTGAATTAGTTGGTTCTAACTATCTTGCCTGGAAGAGAAATATGATTGATGTTCTCAGGAGTAAGAATCTTTGGAGGCTAGTTAATGGTGAACACAAGACATCTACTGCTGCTGGTGATTTGGTTATATGGGAAGCTAAAAGTGATCAAGCAAGGGGGCTCATTGGTCAAACTATTGCAGATAGTCTTCAGGTAAGTATTGAGGCAGAAGACAACCAGGTTTAGGTATGGCAAATTCTTTCCTCTTTATTTGATAAATCTGATGATGTTTCTGCATATTATCTTGAAAAGAAGATCTTTGACCTCGAACCTGTTGACTTTGAAAGAGTTGAGTTATATCTTGCTGAATTGAAAACTTTAAATGAGAAATTAAATAGTTGTGGTAAAGATTACAAGAAAACTGACACTGCTCTTATTATTCTTGTAGAACGTAAAATGCCATCTTGTTTTGATATGTTCATCCAAACTAGGAATAGAGCTCTAGAATTGTCTCAAAGTACTACGAAGCAAAATTTTGATGATTTTTGTAAAGGATTGATCGATGAGCAAGAAAGGTTAATTGTTTCAGGACAACTCACACCTAATAAAGCTCTAACTGCACTTAATAAGAATCATAGGAAAATTTTTAATAATGCTAAAGGTTCTAATCCTTCTAATACTAATTCTAGACATGCTTCTCATGCTTCCAATGAAAATAGTAAACAAAAGAAAGTGTTTGATCCTTGTAAACATTGTGGTAAAACTAACTATCCTGAAAAGAATTGTTTTAAAGCAAGATGTTTAATGGCTAAAGCTAAAAAGAAAACCTCTAATGACTCTCAAGTAGCTTTATGTGCATCTGTTGTTTTGCCTAATAATTCTTCTTCTAACATGGAATGGATAAGGGATTCTGGTGCATCTAAAAATATGACTGGTGATGCTTCTTTGTTTACTTCCTATGACAATCGTAAACGCATATATCAGAAAGTTTCTATAGGTGATGGCAAACAACTTTTCGTAATTGGTTCCGGTAATGTTAATGTTACTAATGGTCAATTGGAAGATGTTTTTCATGTTGAACACGTGCCCATTAACTTACTTTCTATTTATCGTGCTTGTCAAAAAGGGTTTAAATTTGAAGTATGGCCTGGCAAAAATATGCTTAAAGATATCAATCAAAATTTCAAAGTAGTTTCTTCTGGTCCTGTTGATCATACTGCTGCTCTATATAAATTTGTTGGTTTTAACTCAACTAAAATACAACCTTTTTATTCCTATGTTTCCCATGCTAATGAACAAAGTAAATTATGGCATGAAATATTAGGTCATTTGAATTATGGTAAAATGGAATTCTTAACTAAAATGGTACATGGTTTTCCTCATATTTCTTCTACTAATGGTGTTTGTGAATATTGTGTTTCTTGGTAAACATAATAGAGAAATGTTTGAGAAAGATGATCTAATCATCACAAGCAGCCAACTTACATTAATTCAAAATCTAAAAATTGATCTTCAAAAGAAGTTTGAAATGACTGACCTTGGTTTATTGCATTATTTCTTGGGTCTTCAAATCTGGCATATGGAAGATGGTATGTTTCTCTCTTAGTCGAAGTATGCTATAGACCCATTGGCTCGTTTCCATATGAGTGATTGTAAATATGCTCCTATGCCATTTCAATCTGGTGTAAAGTTAACTGTTGAGTGTACCACACCTCTTGTTGATGCTACTCTTTATCGTCAGCTTGTAGGCAGTTTGATATATTTAACTCATAGCTAACCAGATCTCTCTTTTGCCGTAAGTTTGGTTTCTCGGTTCATGCAACAACCTCATGAAATTCATTGGCAGGAAACCAAGAGGATTCTGAGATATTTATAAGGGACATTACACTATGGTGTTTTTTATTCGAGCAGTACTACAGTTTCACTCTTTGGTTACATAGATTCTGATTGGGCAGGTGACAGTTCTGATCGACGGTCCACTACAGGTTATGTATTTCAACTTGGTTCAGGTCCGATTTCTTGGTCGAGCAAGAAGGTGAAGAGTCTTTCTTTATATTCATGTGAAGCATAATATAGAGCAGCCAAAGAAGCAGCTAAAGAAGCATTTTGGTTACGACATGTTCTTACAGAGCTTGGTCTGTCTCTGAAATCATCCACTATGTTGAAATGTGACAATCAGGGTGCAATCCAGCTTGCTTATAATCCGGTATATCACTCCAAGACAAAGCATCTCGACCTTGACGCTCATTACATTTGTGGAATTGTGGCATATTGTATTCTTTCTCTTCAGTATTTTACTACCGAGCAACATCCAACATATATCTTCACCAAATCCTTCACCGAGGCGAAGTTTGTGCATCTTCGTTCCTTGCTTGGAATACAGGAAGTTGTCATCAAGGGGGAGCAGTAATGACTCCTTCCTTCCTTAGTGTTAGTATGGGCCATTCTCCCAGCCATTATTAAGGGGGAGTGTTGGAATATATTATATTCCTTGGAAGGTAATACTGTCTTTGTATTATGTCGGAAGTTGTCTACAATCTTATGTAAAAGAGTAATACATTTAACCCATAGTTATATGGTGTTATATTTACTTGTGTAGAATATTTGTCCATGTATTATATTAAGAGATGCTATTTTTGGAGAATTATATTATCCCACAGACAATATGTGAGAGTAATTCCTCCTCATCTCTTAGTATATAATAGGGTCAAGTGAGTCTCTACACAACATGTATTCTTGATGTAGTAGTGGTACTATTGTGACACTATTGTACATCATCTATATTCTTTGGGGTATTTGTGCTTTTCTCTCTTGTAAGATTGGAGAAAACATTCTGGAGATAATAGAAGACTACCTTCCCATGGATGTAACCCATTAGGGTGAACCACGTATATCGGTGTTCTCTTGTCCTTTTCTTTTCCTATTCTTATCTTTTATGATACGTTGTTGGTTGCTTAGATATATTAACTAGTTTAGCTTGACTTTACTATTCTAACACTTACACCTTCCTTCTTACTTACTTTCATAATATTGTCAAAGTTCAAATGCCCCATCCTTCTGTGCCAAAGACAACTTTCATCAATCATACTCATGTAGCATTTCTCTTCGTTTTCTAGGATATATACATTGTTTGAATTCCTTACATTAGTCCCAACGAGTTTTCTTGAGTTTTTTTATTTTATTTTATTTCACATTTCTCGGAATCAAATATGCAGATGTGCCCTTGATCACATGTTTGAATCACACTCAGGAGATTAGGGTTTATATTTTCTACTAGCAACACATTTGGCAGCTTTGATTTTGTTATTTTCTCATAGCATATGTACCTTTTCCAATCATCTTGGAGGATATATTATCTCCAAAGGTAACTTTTCCTTTTTGATATCTTCTTAGGTTTATGAACTTTTTTGAGTCTCCTGTCATGTTTTTTGAACATCCACTATCAATATGCCATAGATTTTCCTTTTCTATTACACATAAAGCTATCATAGATTCTATCTTCTTCCCCACCGCTTCCTTTTTCTTCCAGTCCTTTCTCTGTTTCTTGTCTTGAAACTTAGTTGCAACAAATTTCTATGTAGGAGTCATCATAGGAGTCATTGGTTTACATTCTCTATGTACATGTCCATGGTTATTGAATTTGTACTATTCTATGTCATATATTTGTAGAGGTAAAAAGGAGTTAAGGTTTCTATCTTTTGGATTGTTACTAGGTGCATTATTCTTATAGGAAAGAAGCTTTCCATTTGCTTTGCAATTCATGGATTTATGTCCAAAATTATTACAATAGTAGTAATGACCAAGAAATATTCGCTAATACCTGCTTGACATTGGTCTTCTAGGAATCATATTTATTTTATATAAAGAAGGAGCAGATTTCTGACTGTATTTCCTTTTAATTGGACTCATAAGTGCAACAACATAACTCTTTTTATCATATCCTAATACATTTTTTTCACTTGATGGTCTTTGGATATTTAGGATGTCATCTAGAGTATTTGAGTTGTTCTCAAACTTTAATTTAAGAGGTTCTTCATCAAGCTTCTTTCTAAGTAGAGTGATTTTTGCTTCAAGTCTTTCAGAGTCTTGTATTCTATTCTTGAGCTACAATTCTAGGTCTTCTTCAATATTCTTGGTGCCTTGAACCTGGGTCTTCAAATTAACAAGGAGATTTGGTTTGACTATTTGTTCTTCATTTTACTCTTTCTCAATTATTCAAGAGCACTTATGAGTTCATATTTTAGGTCCACCTCTCCTTCCACATCTGATTCATCATCTTGAGTCTCGATACTCATGAATAGAATTTTGGTTTCCACATATTCACTTAATTCTCCATCATCACTATCTTCCATGGTGTAAAGGATCTTCTTCTTTTCATTAACCTTCTTCTTATTTCCTGCTTTGCTCTTCTTGAACTTCTTAGAGGTTTCTCTATCATCATTATCATCCATTTTAGGATAGGGACATTTTGAGGAAAAATGTCCAATTCTTCCACAGTTAAAGCACTTCAGGGCTAGATTTCCTTTGTACTTTCCAGTACCTCTTTCAAGTTTCTTGATGAAAAGAGCTTATTCATCATCTGAGTGGTTCTTGGGTAAGACTTTATATTTCATTGATTCTTTTGTGGCTTTGAATGTTGCCTCTTTTTTTGCTGGGTCATTTTGTCCCGTTCTCATCTCATAGGCAGTGAAGATCCCATGTAGCTCATCCAATGTTAGAAGTTCAAAATCATATCGATATTCTACAGTAGACGCTTAGGGGTTATACCTTGTTGGTAGGGTTCTTAGTACTTTTTCAACTACTTCTTTCTCCTTTATTTCTCGTCCCAGAATTTTAATAGCATTGACAATTTCATCTACTCTTAGAAGATATTCTGGAATATTTTCTTCTTCATTCATTTTTAGACTTTCGAACTGCCCTTTGTATGTTTGAAGTTTGGATTTTTTGACTTTGGAATCCCATTCATAAATAATTTTTAACTTTTCCCAAGCATGTTTGGATGTCTTACATTGCATGACTTTAACAGACACTGAATCTACTAATCCTTTGAAAATTGCATTCAAAGCTTTTGCATTGGATTCATATTCATCTAGTTCATCTCTATCTATAGGTAGTTTGTCTGGTATTTTATACTCCTTTTCAACAGAACTCCAAATTTTGCATCCAAGAGACATTAGATGGCATCTCATTCTTACACTCCAAAATGCATAATTAGTTCATGTAAATAATGGAGGTATGTTAGCAGCTAACCCTTCTTGATGATCCATTGTCGTTTTATTTAGGTTCTTCCTTCTAGTGGTTTAGACTGTAGTAAAGTATCCTTCTATGATACCAATTGTTGGTTTATCCAACAATACTAAGAGGGGGGGGGATCAGTATTGATTTCTTTTCACTTTAAAACAATTAGTATAATATAAACAATGAATCAAATAAGTTAGGACACATAATATTATCGTGGAAACCTCAAAGAGAAAACTAAAAAATCAAACTCATTAATAAGATGATTTTTACAAAATTGTTTTTCTACTGCTACATAAGGGATGCACCAACACCCTATTTTCTTCCTGCTCCAACAGACGAGGATGCACCAACACCTTGGATTTTTCTACCTGCACCAATAGATAAGAATGCTACAACACCCCTATATTCCAGCCACTACTGTAAGGAGGCTAAAACCTCCCTGCAGGCTTGCAACTTTCCCTAGCGCCACCCTACCTCCCTAATTTGATCTTTTTCTTCAATTTTGTTACTGATTATTCTTCACTTCATTGGTCTATGCATTCTCTTGCTGTTACATTGATCTGGATTGCTGAGACGTCTTTCTTCCACTTCAAACTTCTGTTTAAATACTTATTTCAGCACGTATTTGAACTATTGTGTCCCATCATTAAAACCTTTTCACCAATGCATCTCTTCATTATGGAAATGTTCCTTGTCATGAACTGTTTCAAAATATTCTAAACCCTATTTTTGCAGACCTATAACTTTGTCTTTAAGCACCTTTTAGGAGAAATAAGACCATGGTAAGATGCACACATCAACAAGCTACATCCTGATGGTATCATATTATTTTTATCAATTTCCTACAAAATATGGCAGACATTTTACTAGGGAAACTCAGATCGATTTTTCAATACTTAGTCAATTTTCAACAAATTTCCCAAAACAGTTTGAAGCCTTAATTTGGCAGACCTGTAACCTTTTCTTCAAGCATGTTTTAGGGGAGTTGAGACTATGGTCAGATGCACACATCAACAATTTAAAACCTAACGGTCTCATATAATTTTTATCAATATCCTGCAAAATATGGCAGGCATTTTATTGAGGCCACTTAGGCAGATTTACCAGAACTGAAATAATGCAAATCATTCCAGAAAGCACTTTTGGATGAATAATAACTTCATCTTTAGAGACTGTCATGGCAAACCAATAATATGATTAGATGCACAAGACAACAATCTATATGTATATATCCTCAAAATAATTTAATTCATCAAATATAGAAGATGGCATGTATTTTACAGAGGCCCCTTAGGCATATTAAGAAGAATTTATACTTAGTCAAATTTTCAGAGTTTCAGCAAGTTGCCATGCTTTTACAAAATGGTGTCAAATTGTAACAATGACTTCATGCAAGGAATATAACACCATCATATGAATTTGCAACCTCATCACACATGCCACATGCCATGTCATCACTTCCTTTGTTATTCCTTTGTCATTAATGAACTTTGATTTTCCTAAGTCAATTTTCAGAGTTTCAACAATTTGCCATACTTTTACAGAATGGCGTCAAATTGTAAAAATGAATTCATAAGAGCACTATAACATCATCATATGACTTTACAACAACATCACACATATCACATCATCATACATGTCATGCCATTTCCTTTGTTATTAATGAACTCCTTTGACATCAATGACAACCATACTCAACACTATTCACTATTTTTGGAATGTAACTCTCATTCTTGTGTACCTCTCTCTCTCAATTTGAATTTATCATGAAGGAATTCGATTTGATTGTGTTAAAAAGTCACTCGTGTGTGTTGGTTCATGCTTTTGCTCTTGTGCTTGTGTTTGACACTTATGGTTTGATTTTGCTTCTCTTGCTATGAGATCCTTATTGAGATTGTTCCCAAGCTAAGTTTCTATAAATCCACTGGTATTTTTCTTGGATCCACTGGAATTTCCCTAGATTGGAAGTGCTACTTTCCATTGGGTTATGGCTGTAATGTTGTCCTAGAGCCACTGGAATTGTCTTGGAGTGGAAGTAGAGGTCATACTTACCATTGGGTTATGGTTGGATTGATTTCTTGAAAGAAATTGTGGTCGAGTGTGCTATTTATTGCGACATTATGATTATGGATCATAGGTGAGCATTGCAAAGTGAGTTGTGGATTGCATTGTGTCTACAACTAGGTGGAACGTGGCACAGTCGATTCCAATTGCGTATTTGGAAAAGATAAGTGCTTTATCTCATGTTTATTTAATTTATTTGGCTATGATATGATTTATTTATGGATTCACATGAAATTTTTTATGAAACATATGACCTATTTGTGGAATAAATTTCTCATGGAATTCAATCTATTTATGCAAGCAAATTTTGTAAAGGAGTTGGAAACTAGTTTTTGGGACTTTATGCACAAATTGTTTGAGGAAATTATTATTTGGCACATCTGCTACAAAAATTATATTTCTCCCCCTTTTGATTATATAATGTGTATTTTTATGGTATAGTAGCCTCAGAATGGCTTAAGACACTTCTCTTTGATGCTTCTACCTTTTATTCTTAAACTAGTTCTTCAATTGGATTGTTTTGCATAGTTTGGAGACTTGGAACATGAAGTGTTTGTAAAAATTCGTGCACGTTATTTTTATGATTATGTATGATAAATACACTTGAAATTTGTGTGATAATTTGAGGGGAAATATTCTTTATAGTGTTTGGTAAATGTCTACTAAAATTCTAAATCATTTTCCAATTGCTAGCTCCTTCAATGGAATTATTTTGAGTAGATTTGTGACTTTGCATATGAAGTGTTTGATGGAATTTTAGAATGAGATATACCTATGTTATAACTGATAAAACATGTTATGTATATTTGTAATGGAATTTGAATGATTCTATGAGCCGTGGATTTAATTTTTCTACTAATTCCTAGAATTACTAATCAATTCAGATGAGTAAAATTAGCTAGTTTTGTGAGTTATTTAATGGATTGTATATGGATGAAAATCTATAGACATATGATTTTAGGTGATCCCTGATATGATTTCCATGAGATATATAGTATTCATATATTTGTCTTTATTTGTCATTTGGAAGGTTAAAATGGAAACTATGTACATTGTGGTGAAAATTGATAACTAGTTGTTGATTGAAATCTCCGTTTTCATAAAACTGAAATGGTACAACCATGTGCTCTGTTTCTAACATGTTATTGTATTTTAGGTGTCTACTTATCAGGCATGATCCTTTACTTATGGATGCATTTAATTTTGGTTTAGTTATTTAAACTCAATTACTTGCAGTGAATGTTAACTAGGTTCATTGGAATTGAAAGAAAATATCACCTTATGTGCAATTGGAATGATCCACAAATAAACCTTTAATTAGATGTAGGTGCACACACAAATATGTTTTTAATCTCTGTACAATTTCTTTTGGGTTTAATGGCATGGTTACAAGTTTATTTTGTGAAAAACTAGTTAACTAGTCTTATGGACTCTTTCGTAATTACCATGATTAATTATTGTAATTTTGGTAATTATGACTATTTTACATGTAATTAGATGTTATTAATCCATTTATATCAATAATTTATGGCTATGTTTTAAACAATTGGATTTGTGATAAGTATCGTCATTTGCGCACAAGGTGTTGTTATGTGTTGTAATTAACACCTTAATTACTAGTTAACTGTGAATAAGAATAATTATCCTTTAGAAGTGGTTATAACGTCTGCCATGGATTGGATTAAATTTTTGATGATTTTATATGATGTTAAGAAACTTTCCCATCCCTTGGATCGTTTGTTGGAATAATTATTGAATTTATTTTACTTTATTGGTAATTAAAGGGATTTTGTCGAAATTAAATCATGAAAAATGAAATTAAATAGTTGTTTGAGTAATACGCTTTGCTAAAATGATCTAACTATCCTTAGAGAGCTAATTATATGTCCATGAGACCCTTTTATATCCCTATGGAACATTACAGGTGGTATCCGATCCGTGATTGCAACACTGTGGCTGTTGGACCTATTAGTTGCTTTAAATTTATTTGCTTTAATAAAAGTTAAGTGTTGTCTATATGAAGGTTAATTATGAAAGTGTTCCTATATTCGTGAAATATGAACAATTCTTTGTTATTTTGAATATTTGAAATATGTTTGAAAATAATCATATCCTTTTATGCATTTTTCTTAGTTATTTATTTCAAAAATTGAAGACAAGTATAATATGATTTGTTTCTTCTTAACCAACAAATTAATTATTATTTGAGGAAATAAATAAATATGATAATGTAATATTAGAAAAAACTAGAATTAACACATTTTAGCTTACAATAAATAATTTAACCCAAGAAGGCCCCATAGAGAAAAACATTAGAGGATGGAAGTTAAATAGACAACCCCTTATGGCCATGAAGAGGAGTATGTAGGAAGGAGGAGGAGTGGTTCATCCATTGAATTGGAAGACTCAGTTAAGAAATGTAATGAAGGGATCACTCACCTTCAAGAAAAGATCATGAAAGAAATAATATCCTTAAAGACTACCCAAGAAAAGAAAGTAAGGAAAAGCAAGAAAACTTACTCTAGGATGTACTTTCCACCAGACATTTACCGTACACCTCGCTTGAGAAAAAGAGCTAGAAGTCCTCAGACTAGTCCAAATAGATTTTTAGATGATCGTAATAGTAGAAGGATAAGGTATGAACATGATTAGTTAATGGGAGAATTAAGAAATAATAAACCTCTAAACTTTGATCGCAAAGTTAAATAGGGTGAAGAAGCATAAACATGGTTAGTAGGGCTCCGAAAGTTTTTCCAATTACATAATTATTCATAAACCATGGAAGCAATAATATATATCTATTATTTGCATGGAAGAGCCTTTCTTTGGTGGGAATATTTGGTTAAACTAAAATATATCGATGAAGAAAATATCACTTGGAAGAAGTTTAAAAAGTATTTTCAACAAGAATACCTTTAAGAGAAATACTATCATAATAAGATGGAAGAATTATTTGAAATTACGCTGGGAAATTTAACTATGGATGCATACAAGAAGAGATTTCTTAAACTATTAACTTATGCAGACTATATAAAAGATGAGAAAGTTAAGATTCAAATATTTTTAAGTGGACTACCTACTTTTTATAGGGATAAGATTCAATATGATATTCCCAAGACCATTAAAGAAGTAATAGAGAAGGAAAACATTTGTATAAGTTCGATAAGAATAAGGAACATAAGAGATTGAAGTATAAGAAGAGTTTTCAACAAGACCAAATAAAGAATGGAACCAAGCCTCTTGTCAACAGAAGTGGTAATTTTCATAAGCATCTAGATTCAGATAAGAGACTTCATGTTAGATGTTGGAATTATAATGAGAATCACTATGCAATGTATTATCAACATAATAAAGATATAACATTCACAACATTTAGAAAGCAATAGTAGGTGATGTTGGTAAGAATTAGAGGATTTATGCAGCTTTGAAATGTAAGCAGGCAAATCATCAGTCTCACATGATAGAAGTGGCAGGTAATATTGGTAATAGAACTGCGTATATTTTAAGTGATTTAGGATTTAGTAACAATTATGTTGCACTTAGTGTAGTTTTGAATTATTCTCCTAAGAAAAGTAACCTTGAGGTAGCAGTCCTTGTATAGTTAACATCTGGAACTAAAAGAAAAGTAAAAAAAAATAGTAAGACAATGTCCTTTGGAAATGAATGGCTTGAAGACTTTAGCATATTTGAATGTTACTCCCTTAGGCTCTTATGATGTTTTGATTGGTATGTATTGGTTGAATACACATCAAGCTATCTTAGATTGTTATAATAAGACTTACACATGTATAGATGAGGAATTAAACAAAGCAATAGTTAAAGGAATATATAGACCAATATCTTTAAGATGGGTTACAACCTTACAATTAAAGAAGTGTTTTAGAAAAGGGTGTCATATTTATGCAGCTCACCTAGAAGAATCTAAGGAAAAGGAACCTCAATTATAGGACTACCTGATGTTACAAGAATTTGTAGATGTATTTCAAGAGATACTCGGAATGCCTCCTACAAGCGATATAGGACTTACTATTGATCTAGTTCCCAATGTAGTTCCTTTGTCTAAAGTACCTTATAGGATGAGTACACCTGAATTGAAAGAGTTACATATGCCGTTAGAGGAGTTATTAAAGAAAGGTTATATCAGGCCTAATGTTTCACCTTGGGGAGCATCGGTTTTGTTTGTAAGAAAGAAAGATGGTACCTTGAGGTTTTGCATAAATTAAAGGCAGTTAAATAAAGAAACTATTAAGAACAAGTATCATTTATCGAGAATTGATGACTTATTTGATCAGTTAAGGGGTGCCATAGTGTTTTTAAAGATAGATCTCAGGTCGAGTTATCATTAGCTCATAATTAAGGAAGAGGATATCGATAAGACAACTTTTAGAAAAACATATGGTCACTATGAGTTTACAATTGTTCCATTTGGTTTGACGAATGCACCAACTACCTTTATGTGCTTGATGAATGAGATTTTTCGAAAATATTTGGACAAGTTTGTGATTTTTTTCTTGGATGACATACTAGTTTACTATAAGACAAATAAAGAACATGAATAACACTTGAGACTAGTAATTCGGGTATTTAGAGAGAATCAACTTTATGCTAAGTTAAGTAAGTACTCTTTTTATCAGAACAAGGTTCACTACTTAGGACACATTGTATCAGAAGAAGGAATCTTAGATGACCCTGAAAAGATCTTATGAATTGGCCAACACCCAAGAATGTGTCAAAAGTTAGATCTTTTATGGGATTAACAGGTTAATATCACAGGTTTATAAAATGATTTTTAAATATTGCACATCCGATAACTTCTTTACAAAAGAAAGGTATAAATTTTGATTGGACATTTAAATGTGAAACAAGTTTTCAAAAGCTTAAAGATATGCTTACTAGTGCACCGGTTTTTAAAACTGGGAATCCAGATGAAAATTCCGTGGTATGTACAAATGCATGTCAACAAGGTATAAGTGGTGTGTTAACTTAGAAGGGACATGTTATTTGTTATGAGTCTAGGAAGTTAAAGGAGCATGAACAAAAATGTGCTACACATGACTTGGAATTAGCAGCAGTAGTACATGCTTTAAAGATAGAGAGACACTATTTAATGGGACATCTACGTGAATATAATTTTGACATTAAATATATAAAAGGAAAATAAAATAAAGTGGTAGATGCACTTAGTAGGAAAATGCATGTGATGCACGTAGCTATCAGTACTAGCATTTCACATTTAAAGGATATAATAAAAGAGAAAAAAAATACAGATGAATTCTTTCAACAAGTAAAAGCAGGTTTGCAACAATAGGGAACTACACATAAGTTTGAACAATATATACTGGAAGATGGAATGCTTAAGTATCAGAACATGGTCTACATTCCTAACTAAAAAAATGTAAAGAAATTGGATTTAAAAGAATTGGATGATGTACCGTATGTAGGTCACTATGGTTATCAAAAGACAGTAGGGGCAGCTAAGAAGCATTATTACTGGCCAGGAATGAAAAAGGAAATTTCAGATTACATAGCTAGATGCTTAGAATGTGAGAAAGTAAAATTTGAACATAGACACCCTGCAGGTTTGTTACAACCTTTACAAATACCAAAATGGAAATGGGATGTAGTCAGTATGGATTTTATCACGAAATTACCTAAGCAAAGGTCACACTATAATGCTATTATGGTAGTGGTAGAGAAATTAACTAAAGTAGCTCACTTTATACCAATAGTTATATGACTCTAAATTTTTATGAGACAAAATACTTGCACTAGTGTGGGTGGATATTGTGGACAAGAAATATGCTTTAAAATTCAAAAGCTGTGCATGTTTGAGGTAATTTTTTATTATATAATTTGGGGATACATTGAGTTTTTTAATAGTATAACTTGTCCACTCGTTGCCCAAGCTACCCGAAATTATAATGATAATGAAACTAATATACTAATCGATTTTAGGTAAAACATGACATATATATAATTTATAATACTAATAGTAATTAATAGTATAACTGATTGAAAAGTTGAGTCTAATAACTTTTACTAATATCATAACTAATAAATATAAAATAGTTACTGTTATAATAACTAACATACCCATCCCTTTTTTAGGTAATACGTGGACAATACATACTATATAATAGTGATAGTAATCGTAATTAATATTATAACCAATATATTATAGTTAATATTTTGTAATAATCCTCAAAATTCGGGTCCAACAACTTATACCTAATATCGTAATATATAATTAATATATAATAGTAACTAATATCATAACGAAAATACCCATCCATCTTTTAAGTAATACATGACCAATATATAATATATTATAGTAATAATAATTAATATTATAACTAATATATAATAATATTATAATATAGTTAATATTTTATAATAATCGTCAAAAGTTGGGTTCAATAACTACCCATCCATGTTTTAGGTAATAAGTGACCAATATATAATATATAATAGTAATAGGAATTAATATTATAACTAATATATAAAATATTAGAATTTAGATAATATTTTATAATAACAGTCAAAAGTTGGGTCCACTAACTACCCATCCATCTTTTAGGTAATGTGTGACCAATATATAATATATAATAGTAATAGTAATTAATATTATAACTAATATATAATAATATAATTATTAAAGGTGGAGTAAGTAGTCGAATGGTAAGTCGCTCTTGTAATGATGGTGTGACCCATGTTTGATTCTCTCAAAGGAATTTCTCACTTGAATGGGAGTGCGGTTAGCTGAATGGGCATGCTTAGGGTGCATTACATTGTAGGAGCATGAACCGGGATACGAACCCCCACCTTTAAAGTCAAATTCCAGTAGAGCAGATGGTCGAGAGCTGGGATTTCGTTTGCTTGGTGGCCCAAGATCAAAACCCACTGCTCAATTGAGGCGACATTTAAACCCAACCATGCTAAGGGTTGGTGCAGTTCAGGCCGGGTGCAATCCTCGGGTGATTTTGAAGGCTTAGATGCCCCTGGGTTGTGGTTTCTCAGACCAAAGGTTTGCCTAACAAGTGACAGGGAACTCGAACCAAACAAAAAAAATATAATTATTGTTTTGATAATAATGATGATGATGATGATTAACGTCCACTAAGATGAACTTTGGTTTATCAGACCTTAAGAAGGATAATACTTGGTTTACTTTAAAATCTTGTTCCTGTGCTCAAAAAGCTTGCCAATAAGCTTTCCAAGTTCACTATAGTTTTGGCAAGTTAGGAGGTTCTAAAGGTTTGTATTGTAGCAAATAATATGAAACTCAAATCTAATGTGGGTGTAAGCAAGACACTCTAAGAGAAAGTGATTTTCATCCTCAACGCTCATAGAATCACATAGATGGAAAACCTTTTCCACCCATGGAGTTTTAGGAATAGATCAACGCCCTATTTCGCTATGGATTTCATGAGAATTCATTCTAATCTGGCCATATTAATTTTCTTCTGTGATCTAGAGACTACCGAGAGATGCTTTTGATCTTCCAAGTTATGATTAATGACCTCCTTATAGTATCTTAATTTTCTCTTAACCGCTAAATTTTCCTCACACGAGAACTTCTCTTTAAACTTAGAAGTAATAATATTTTTGACATTATCAATGTTCTGCAAAATGTCATTTTCATCAATTCTCCAATGGTTTAACCAAGCCATGGTATCTTTACACCAACATCGCTTGAGGCATAGTTGGTTATGACTTGAGTTTAAAGCAATTTTAGGAAGTCTCTCGTTTCCCATGTTATTTATCTTATACTTGTACATCAAGTACCTAGTTATATCCATGCTATCTATGGGGGAAAGACCCACTTCTATGAGGAGAATAGGATAAGGCGTATTGTTTTTAATTTTGAGGTTATAAGTTATAAACCGCTTCTAAATTTGATCAATCTTCCTCCAATATTTTCTAGAAATGATGCAACCCCATACTTCACAACCATACAAGAAAATAGGGATGACAAGAGTTTCAAAGAGGAATTTTTTTTTATCCCACATGGCCAGATTGACTGATTTACAATTATTTTCAAGACCAAAATAAGCTTTCCACTCTCCATTAATCCTTTTCTAAATCCTATAGTTCCAATTGAGCTTGTGATGAATATCAATTCCGAGATACTTGTAAGAAGTCACTTCCTCTAGATTTCTGTTATGATAAATAAATTTTGCATAGGTGTCTTTCTTAGATTTTATAATCATGATTTTTGTCTTGTCGGTGTTAACAATCATACCTATGTTAAAGCAAAATATTTAAGAATTCTTAATTGCTTATTGAGATCAGAAGGACACCTTTCCATAAGAACAATATCATCAACAAAAAGTAGGAGGATGATAACTATCCAAATAAGATTGTACTGACGCAACCTGCTCCTTCTAAACACTTTTCTAGCTTATCAATGTAAATGCCAAAAAGGGTAGGAGAGGGGGAAACATTGTTTAACTCCAATATTATAATTTATATTTTTTGTCCACCCCTCATTATTATTAAACTTGGTAATGGCCTTTTCGTATAACCTTATCGCAACAACTGTCAACTCAAAAGGAACCTTAAGCTCCTCTAACCTATTCCATAGGTTATTTCTAGGCAGTGTATCAAAATCTTTTCTAAAATCCACGAAGCAACAAAATAGGCCAGACTTATTGTTAGGACATTCCTTTGCAATTATCCTAAGTGTAACTAGGTGGTCCGTGGTTGAATGTTACATTCTAAAACTTGCTTGGCCTTTAGCATGCTTACCTTCCATTTCTAGCCATTCATTGATCTTCTTTTCTAAGGCAATACCATATAACTTATCTAAGAGAGGGCTAATCATAATAGTTCGATAATTAGAGGGGTCATTTTTATCACCACTTTTGAAAATAAGAATAATGAGGCTTTGAGTCCAAGGTGTAGGAACCCTTGCTTGACCGCTAGATTAAAGAGCTTGTGGATGTGGGAGATGAGGACATGCCCTCCAATTTTTAATATTTCTGCTTGGTAGCCTTCGATGTCTTTGGATTTTCCATTTGCTAAGTGCTTAACCACGAAATCTATGTCTTCTAACAAGAAAAATTATTTCATTGTAAGAAGGGTTTGAATGTTATCTCTGATATCCCAGGATTCATAAAGTTTTTTAAGATAGGTATTCCAATATTTTAAAGCAATTTTATTGTCTTCTTTTATTTTGCGAGTTAGAATTTGCCTCAAGAATTTCGTAGGAGCCACCTTGGAGAGGTGTAGGAGATTTTCCTGCCTTTTACTTGGATAATACTTTTTTCTTCTTCTTTTAATTAAGGCTTTGTAGAGATTTATCTTGTCCATTTTTATCGAATATGTAGTAGCTTGCTTAATTTCTCTTCTCACATCTTTACACTCTTGATCATACCAAGGGTTGGTTCTACTATTGTTCGTTTTAGTTGAGAGTTGAATAGAGAACTTATTAATGGATGACGAGAGGGTTTTAACAAACTTATGGTAGAGATTTTCTATATTCTCCATACTAGATAAAGGAAATAGTTCATTTTTTAGATCATGGAGAAAAATGTCTGCTTTATTTTTTTAGAAGGTCAGGTGCTTTTGGCAATGATAGTTTTCCTCTTTGGGATCTCTATGCATGGAAATATTGATAGTTATAATTAAAGGTCTATGATTAGAGTTGGGCTCATGGTCGTTGAAGATGTTGAAATCTATTAATTTGTTGTATATAGGGATATCAGATATTACATAATCTACCACACTACTTCCAAGCCCATGGATACAAGTCATCTGGATATAGTTTGGCCATTTTGTGAGACCGTTGCAAATGATAGGATCTTGAGCACTACAAAATTTGACCATCTCAAACACAAATAAATTTTTGCCTAGATCTTCAGAACTTCTTCTGTACCTATTACCTAGCTCAAGATCTTCGTCTAACCAAAGAGGATTAGGGTTGGAATAGTTGCTTAAAAGAATAGCTTAGTTACTGAAAGTTTGAGCATTGAAATCACCCATCAAAATGTTATTTCCTTCCTTCCTTAAACTAGAAATATCATGTTCTGAAACATTATAAGAACAATTTTTTATAGATAGGGGAAAAATAACAGATGGATATGTAGGTTTTTTCATCATTAATTTCTGTGATCTCTATCCAAATAAATTGGTTGTAAGGGTATTTCTTATAAAGCCTAACATGTGGGGATATGTTCTTCCTAATGCAACATCATATATCCCCAATGCCTCTACGACATGAACGTTTATTCCATATTGACCATAGGACATATCCATCTATATCAGGGACCTTGTACTCCTCATGTTCCCAAGTTTCAACCAATAATATAATATCAATTTTGCTTGGGATCCAATTTAACTTAGGGACTTTGCTCTATGGAAATCCTTAACAATTCCAAGAGAAGATCCAGAGTGTGTCAAATTGCTATTTATTACTAACCTTTTGGTTTCTATCTCTAATAACAACTTTCCTGTTTCTAATTAATGCCAATTTTCCGTCCTTCCTAGCTTCTTTTACCTTTTGGACCTCCTTTCTTAATTTAGCCCGATCCTCTGGAATGAGATATTCATTTATAAATATCCCCGATCCTTTTAAGCTTGTTACCTTACTAAGTATGTTTTATTTTTGTTCAATAGAGATAACCTTAACCCGTATTAGCCTTTCTTTATTCTTAATTAGTTTCCCCAACCTCTTTGATTCTATGAGACCTATTGTGAAATTCTATCTTGACAATGGCTAACGTATCCTCTTCTTCCTCTTCTTTCAAACAAAAAATTATGAGGTTTAAATCTATTTTGTTAAGCTCATGGTCTAAAGCTATGAACTTATTCATTTCATCTTTAATGGGTTTGATATCTATTTTACCTTGTATATTATTTAGGGTTAGGTTGTGGTTAAATTTTTCCTCTAACTCTTTAATCCTATCCTTTAACTTAATATTTTCTATTGTATCTGCCTCCAAGTGTTTTTTGAATTTCCATTGCATGTAATCTAGTATCCGTTAGCTCTACCTTGTTCTCCATTTTTTTATTATCTTATCGTCTAATTGTTTTTGGATCTCTTCTTGTAAATATGTAAATTTATTATGGAGCATGCATTAAGGATTCTATATATTCATAAATTTTAGCCTCTCCTTCTTCCCTACGTTTCTCTACCGACTCCATAAATTCATAAAGGTTCTATAGGGTAATTGTGCTAGGTCTTCCTTTAATGGTTTTTGGAAAATGCGGTGAATTACTCATATTTATGTAAAGGTGTAAAAGTGTATATAAAAAAAAACTAAAACTAAAAAAAAATAAGAGAGAGGGAAGGAAAGTATGTACCTAATTTAGATCCCCCAAATAAATTGTGAAGATTCCTTAGCTGCAGGAGTGGAGTGCCCATAAATTTTACTGAAGGTTTTCACCACAGAGCTTCATCGAGGATTTTCACCTCAGAGCTTCATCTTTTACAGAGGGTTCTTTCACTAAAGGTTTCACCGCATAATGTCCAAAATTTTACAAAATGTTTCACCTTATAATACCCATAAATTTTACCAAAGGTTTAAAAACTAAAACTAAAATTATAAAATATAAAAAATAGAGAGGAGAGGAACCACCTAATTTAGAGCTTAGAGTCCCCAAATAAATGATGGAGATTCCCTAGGGAGGAGTGGAGTTCCCATAAATTTTACCGAAGGTTTTCACCACACAGCTTCACTGAGGGTTTTCACCCCAAAAGAGTTTCACCTCAGAGCTCAAATTCCTGATTCACTGAGGGTTTTGACGCAGAGGATTCTATATACTCACCTCAAAAGTTATGTCAAATAACTTTTAACTAATATATCAATCCATATTTTAGGTAATATATGACTCATATATACTATATAGTAGTAATAGTAATTAATATTATAACTAATATATAATAATATTATACTATAATTAATACTTGTCAAAATTTGGGTCCAATAACTTTTAACTAATATTAATACATAATTAATGAATAATAGTAACTAATATTATAAGTAATATGTACTAATAATTGATAATTAAATTATTATATAATAATAATACTATAGAATATGAAAAATTGGGTCAAATAAGTTTTAAGATGACATTATGTATTTATTTTTTTCTCCTTATTTTGGGTGAAAACATTCCATTGAATTTCATCATCATAAATTTATTTCAATATAAAATATATATAAAGTAGCTTTGATAAAAGTGAAATAACCTTGGTAGGTAGCTTCGATAACTGTGAAATAGTATAAAAAATTGTCTAGATAGTTTTTTTTTATCAGTTTCCTTAAGAGGCTATTTTTTCATCCAAATTTCCTCTAATAGGATTGGAACCACCAGTTAAAAAAGGGGACACCATCATAAGACAATGAAAAATTGGGTAACTAGTAAGATATATGACATCAATAAAATCTAAGTTAAAAACTTAGCAAACTGACAAGATCCACAATTATAGGGATCAAAATATCAGATTCAAATTTGATTGAGATGGTACAAGACCTTAGCAAAAAAATTATAGTACATCGAGAAGACACAGGACGTTGTGTGGTGCATAGAGAAAATTATTGCTATGTTAATGAGTGTGCTGCTGAGTACCATCTCTCTATTTAGAAAGTCCATCTTTTGGATTTGCTACATACTTTTGGAAGAAAGTTTGCTTTTAGATTTGCTTGGCCGAGTTCATTTGTCAATGGTGGTTGTCCAGGTTGAAAAAGTAGCCTGGCTGTCCTCTATCCTCTTTTACGGTTAGGAGGAACTGGGAATATCTAAATGTTTTTCCATTATTATTTCCAAGTAGGTGTTTATAACCTCCTTTATGGTTGTTTTGTTTAGTTTTAATCTACATTATACATTATGGATCTTTAAATATTTCATGGAAATTGTTATCATATACTATGTTGTATGGTTAGCGTTTTATTGTATGAGCGAAAGTTATTTAGTTATTTTGTATCTATAAATCTTGGATTAAATCAAAGACCTTCGCAATGATTTAGATCTAAGGTCAAATATTTCTCTATAAAGTTTTGTAGAAGCATACTTCCTATTCTAAAATCGGGAAAGTCAAATACAAGGAATCAAGTAGATGATTATCGTAGGGATCGATTATTAAAGTTACATTATCCTATCACTGTGTGTCCTTTGTTCGGGTGGAGATAGAGTTACTATTCTCATGATCATGTCCCTAGGTGAATCTCACGCCTCGCAGGCAGGGGAGAGTGTTCATTGTGGTATTCTCTTGAGCATACTGACATATCCTTTATCGTAGACGACTATTTCTTTTTAATAAACTTCATTTTTAGGTAGATACACACTCTCTTTGCAATGTTTTAGGTAAATGTTTCCACTCTTGACAACTCTCAAAGTCCTCTCTAAATGTTTTCACTCTTGACACCTTTCAAAGTCCTCTCTAGTTACTTTCGTATATATATACCTAAACTCAAGTTTTAAAAATGTAGATTCATCTAAATTCTTGACACCGAAATACTTAGGAATAGTCAGTGCTATAATCTGGTTTGGTAGATTGTGGGATTTTAAGTTGTGAATCACTTGATCTTAGTGATCTCTTGGTTAAGTGATTATCAAACTACACCACCCTTGCGTTGATTGTGATGCCAATCAATGTCGAACTCGACGTTCGATTTATATATTTCAAAGTGTTTAATTTAGCAAAGCTTAGGATCCTCCGGCCTGAATGAATTCACTATGAAAAGAATGTTGTAGAAGAGAGAAAAAATTTAGTGTAAACTGATCAAAACATTCATGGAAAATTTCACACACATGAGGGAAAATTTGGTCATAATAAAATAAAATTGAATCACGATTAACCTCTCTGTAATACAATGGTGTTACAATAGGAAAAAATCTAATGCCTTAGGTAGGATTCAAATTCACCAACTTGGACTGACTTCGGTGCTAACTCAATGTGGGCAAATCACCACTAGAGCTCACTAATGTAAATTCAGATAATTGAATTAGTTCACAAACAATTAACTGATCTAGGTAGGTGAGAAAGTGCACCCAACCACCCTTAAATCATGCAAACTGGCACTATACTAACTGGAGATGAACTAACTTATGGGAATAAGAGCATAACTAAACATAATTGAACATTGACTAGTTTCAATTGCTGGTGGCACTTAGAGTGGATTCCTAAATTATAAGGATTGGTCTCTAGAGCTCCTAAACTCATGCAAACATGCGCATCAAGTGTTAACAAACAGAGAAATGGGGAAAACCTCTTGGGACCCCCCCTCAAAATAAACAGGAAAACCAAGAACAATAACTAAATCAAGCCTTTACAGTAAGAAGAGATATGAGATAGGAAAATCTCTTTTCAGTGAAGGAATTAGTGAATATGTATGCAATCTTATCCTCTGTAGGGCATCAATGTAAAATGATGGCATTACTATGCACTAGTTCCCAAATGTAGTGCATGTGGAATTCAATGTGCTTCGCCCGCTGCTTCTTAACTAGATCACTGGATATCTCGATTGCACTCTGATTATCACAAAAGAGGTATATTGAAGGAGAAGTGCAAATGTCAAACTTTGTCAAAATCCCATTTAGCCAAAATACCTTAATAACTGCATTCAAAGCCCACTGATACTCTGCTTCAGCTGAAGAGAGAGCAAGAGCGACTTGCTTCTTGCTTGACCAGCAGATTGATCCAGATCCCAACATGAACAAAAATACTGGTGTAGATTTCTTGTCAGTACTATCACCATCCTAGTCTGAATTAGTAAAACCAATCAAATCTAGTTGTGTGCCAGCAGAATAGTGGATCCCAAACTCTCTCATACCTTCCACATAGTGCAAAATGCGCTTTGCTGCTTTCCAATTTAGCCCATGTGAATCTTGCATGTATCTAGAAGCAACACTCACAACATAAGATAGATTTGGCCTCAAATGGGTGAGGTACAATAGGCTACCAATCAGCTGTCTGTATAGTGTACTGTCAACCAGTGGTGTGGAACCACCTTCTTCCAATCTGATGCCAAATAGGAAGGGGAAGGGTGTTTCTTTACAATCAATCATGTGGAATATTTTGAGCAAGTATCCTATGTATATGGATTGTGTAATCATGATTCTTGAAACCTTTTGATTTACTTCAAGATCAATGAACTATCTTAACAACCCTATATCAGTCATGGATAATGCTTCACTCAAAGTTCACTTGATGCCTCTCAATACAACAACTGAGCCACTAGTAATGAACACGTCATCCACATATATAACAATCTATAGTAAGGATCCCCCTTTTTGTTGCATCTATACATTGTATTTAGACTTGCATCTCTCAAATTTCTGTCACATTAGGAAGGCATCCATCTACCATGCCCTTGGGGCTTGTTTGATCCGAAAGAGAGATTTCCTCATTTTTCAAACCAAGGAGGAGTCTTCAGTGTACCCCTCATGCCGTCTCATATAGATCCCCTCTTCCAGGTCACCATGGAGGAAGGCACTCTTCAGATCCATGTGATGTACCTCCTAGCTCTTCGAAGCTATAATAGCCAAAACTAACCTTATGGAGTCCATTCTTGCAACAGGATCAGATGTCTCATTGTAGTCCAACCCATGGACTTGTGAGTACCCCTTTGCCACTAATCGAGCCTTGTACTTGGTAGTGGTTCCATCAATTGCTATCTTGGTTTGTAGATCCATTTGCATTTAACTAACTTTCTCCCAGGAGGAAAAGTGACAAGCTCCCAAGTCTTTTTTCCTTGTAGCGAATCAAACTCATCATCCATGGCTTCCTGCCACCTTGGATCATGGATAGTATCTCTGTAGCATTGAGGATATGACCCCATCATCATGAAGCACCATCTTAGGAGAAGTGGATCTGAATGGAAGAGTGTAAGATTTTCATCCTAATATTGAGATCTTGTCCTTCTTCTGTCATCTGGATCCCCAACACTACTCCCAACATCTTCAATGATCTTTTGGGCCCATTTAGGCCTTTGAGAGGGAGCATGTGTTGGATATGGTTGTTGATCTACTTGAGGTTCATCATCAACATCAAAGATATTGATCATCTCGATCCTCCTCTTCATACTTTGAATCTGAAATATTTGTAAAGGAATCATTATCTGCAAATGGATTTGATGGAGTAATTAAACCTTCTTCAGCTGGTTGTGGATCATGCACCTGATCTTCAAATTGAATATTGTGCTCTATGAAGCACTTTTTGGTTGTAATCTCCATGAGTTTGTATGCCTTTGCATCATTTGCATATCCTAGTAGTGTGCATTCACTACTATGAGCTTGGAAGGATTTCCTCTTGTTAATAGGAATTTTGGCCCATGCCTTAGAGCCAAATACCCTCATATGTGAGACATTGGGCTTATGTTCCATTAATGCTTTGAAATGAGTAACTCCAATCACTGACTTGTGAGGCACTCTATTCTGGATGTACGAAGCAGAGTTCACTGCTTCAGCCCCCATATATGGAGGAATATTTCTTGCTCCAAGAAGGTTGTTGGTCCAATCTACTGATGTAAATTAGAGCATATAATTTAATTGTCAATCCGATGTTTGTAGAACTTAAAAGCACACCCAAAGTATATGGATTTAGATCTAAACTTAGTCTAAAAGAAATAAATTCAAAATGCCTTGAACATTGTAATTCTAAGAAGTGCTAAACTCCCTTACAGAAGGTATAATCATTATATTTCTTAACACCCATCAGCATTTTAATCATCAACTATTCTAAATCTCAAATATAAAAAAGCATAATGAACTCTAACATTCAGTAAAACCTCACTGTTGAAAGAAAAAATATATATTGTATTCTTTTACAAGAAATTTACTCACAATGTATTTTAACGCTCCAACAATTAACTGTGCATTCTAATAAAAATATTGAGATTATAAATACTGAAATCAACTTGAAACAAACATTATTCTAATAAAACATGAAACTGAAAACAACCTACAACAAATAAACAATAAATATAAATCATACCAAAGTTGCATGAAAAATGAGAAAATATTGAATGCACATGCTTGACAAAGAGGGCCCTCCAATGCTTCTCTTGCACACCTCTAAGTAAAGTCAACTAAGAAAACTTTGCTAACACTATAAACTACTCTAGCAACGCTAATTAACAAAGATATGATAAAAAAGCTTGAAGTCTGCAAATCCTTTCAATTCCAAAGTTATCAAAATCATTCGTTCCTTGGGGTATTTATACAAAAAGTTTGTAACCATAAGTGCTAAGATTAATCTCGATCTGAGGATAATATCCAATATTTACTCTACGAAGGTCGAATCCATCTCTCATATCCACAAAATAAGTAATAATCCCACGAAATCCTAAAACTACCATATTCTTACGCTAAAATCAGGGTATTTCCTGCAGAAGTGGTCAAGTTTGACCGGATTTGATCGGACACATGCGAAGCCCTTTTCTCGAAGTATACAAATGTTTATCCATCCTTGGACATAAAGGATCACGCCACATGTCTCATATTTCACTCATATTTCCTGCAAGCATACAAACCTTGGAGCAATTACATGATGCTTTGAAATCTTGTAATTTGTGTTAAAAAAATAATTTTAATGCCTAAAATTTGCAAAATTAAATTCATAAGAAGTAATGACAATTTTACCTTATATGGTTAGATTTAAAGGAATTGTGGATGAAATATGAGAGACATGGGTGGATTTTGAAGGAAAAACATGGATTATATGACAAAAGTAAGCATCAAAATAGTGTCCAACATCTTCCCCAGGAGGAATATCTTGCATGTCCTCATGCATAAAAAGTGTCTTTGAACTATTCTCAATGGCCCTCGGCCACCTTTGTTGATTGTGATAATGTATCCACATTGGCCTGAGCTGTATGGAGAACTTTTAAAATCTGATATTTTTCCTTGAATGCTTCCTTTTGCTAATACCATCTTGCAATACCCTAGTTGTTAAGCCCCAAACTTATGATCCTTCATATGACTCATGTTCTTTTGAATTATGGACTTATGATATTTTATATGATTGTTGAATTATGATCATTTCCATGATTAAGGAATTATGATTATTGTTTAATAACATGACTTTGGCACTATTATTAATATTAATGTTATTAATATCATCTTTGTTATCTTTGAATGTTGTTACTATTGATTAAATAAACAACTGGCTCAACAAAGGCAACTAAAAGAGTATGGGGGACCATGGATTCCAAAAAGTGAGGGGAATGAGGACATCCCTAGAACCTTATAACTTTTTTTTGGCTTAAGTTTGTCCATCCCAATTCATATTTGCACCTTGGTGAGATTAATAATGTTGGTCACCCAAACCTTGTACAATGGACCCTATTCTCAATATTTATGGACTATGGAGTTAATATTGCATCTTTTGCACACCTAAGTGCCCCCCTCTTTCCTAGGGAGCCCTCCTTGGGAAGATATTCCCTCTCATTTATGTGTTTTTGGTCATTTATGGGCCCTTTTCCTAGTTTTTAGGGGTTGTAAACTATTTTCTAGCTTCCACTCTTACACTATGCATTGGTGATCCTATTTTTGTGCTTCCATGATATTTATGACCCTATTAGATACTGTCTCTCACCTATTTCACCCTCCTTGATGTTTTGTAACCCCCTTTATACATTAGTGTGCCTCCATGTGCTCTTTATGGCTCCACTCCTTATTTTTTGGTAACTCCTCCTCATGGTGCTAATTCGGGAAAGGGAATATTTTCACTAAGCCACCACTCCACTAATTCAAGTTAAGTCTCCGTGATGAAGCTTAAAACTTACCTCTCTTTAATTTGATTTGATCCCTTTTGGTTAGAGTTGGCCTCCTTGTGCTATAATTTCATATGCACTCTCCTTGTTGAAGTTAATCTTAAGCTTTGGACCATGTGACTTGTGCTATCTATCCATGTTGGTAATGTTGGTAGGATTGGGAGTGTATTGATACTTAGAGTTAGTCTAGTTGTTTTCCATTTGCTTCTTTTATATCACTCTACTAGTCCAAGTTCTCACACAGGAAGTCAAGTAATGGGAATGACGAGCTAGGTCATATCCAATAGGAAGTGAAGACAATTAAGAAAGTAGTAGTGGGAAGCATTATGGTTCTCAAAAGAGGTAGTTTTGCGAGTTTCTAGACTAAGTGTTTCTTTACTTGTGGATCCATGGTCTCAGCTTGGGGGTTTTTGGAGTCATTATCCAACCCACACATCTTTATTTGGTCATTTTGGCCTAATTACCCACTTATCCTAAGTATTGACTTGAATTATTGACATTAGCACTAGCACACCAACACACTCCTGACATCAGCATCAACACACCAGCACACTCCTTCAATCAGGGAGGCTAACTAGGATTCCTCCTTCGATCATGGATCAAATATGGGGTGATCTGCTTGTCGTAAGTCCACCAATTAGTTAAGTGAATGTTGTTTCACCTAACAATCAGTTAAGCTGAGTTGGAAAGGATCCTTCCTCATCTATTTGTATATTTTGGGCTGATTTAAGTTAACTAGAGTGATTTAAGGCGCCTCTAACAACTTCTGGTGACTTAGTTGAGTTCACTTCACTTCATTGTAGCTGACTTGAGTTAGATATGCGCCCCCACCTATTGATTGACATGCAATTGAGTTCTATTCAGTTAGACTCAGTCATTACTTCCTCCGATTAAGTTAGGGCTCGGTTAGAGTCAATGATGGTTGTGATTAGTGGTTCACTGATGTGTTTAGTGTGGCTAACTGACAGCTAATCCACTCTCATGCTTCCAATTCGAATGAACTCCTTGGGATTCAAATTGTCTTGCTATTCATGCAAGTGTATCACATTGTATCTCTACTTTTTATTATTGAATACATTCTTACAACTACAACTCCTAATTGCAGTGTGTTTCATATCAAATTCCTTGTGCAATTGATTCCGAATCTTTGTGAGTTGTCCCTTGATCCCAAGATTACTGTGACTCAATTTTCACATGCTATCAGAGCCACGCGGGACAAGGATATGCTTCTTGAACATATTCCTTGATGGATCTATGATGCATTTTGAGCAAAAAGCTCAAAAATTCCAGAACCGCACCAAAAGCCGAAGGTTTACCACATAAATCCTAAGCAAAGGAATTGTTGATCAAGCTAGCTTGATTGACTAAGCTAGGTGTGATGCAAACTTGAAAATTGCAGGTTGTTCGACCTTATGGTGCCCTTTTTGTGTTTTTGCAGGTTTTTTTGGAAGACATCTACTGCATTCGCTACAGTAGAAAAATGGCTTCTTCTATGGATCCTCTTACTACTTTCATTTACTACCAATGGAAGGGAGACATGGAGATTCAATTGTATGCCAAGGGACTCTACAGAGTCACAATGGACACCGAGGTAGAGCCAAACCACGTTGTAGAAAAAGCAAGATAATGGAACAAGATAGATGAAGCTTTTGGGTTTCTATGCCTGTCGATTTCCAAATATCTTCATTTGCATGTGACTGGATTGAAGAATCTGAAGGAAATTTGGATAAACTTCTGATCTATTTGACAAGTAAGATGACATGAGGATTTATCGGCTAGAGAATGAGCTGATTTCTCATCACCCAAGCAATTTCAAAAATCTCAATGAATTCTTCACCAAATTCAAGCACCTAGTGCTCTAGTTGAAGTAGTTTCAAGTGGAGAAAGAGGATGATCAACTCATTCTCTCCATTCTCTCCAAAATTGGACTAGATTACTCAGTATTTGTTTCCACATTCCATACCAAGAAGATAACAACCCCAAATTGGAAAATGCCTTCTCTCAATGCCTTGATTGAGTCCTTCACAAACGAGCATGACAAGCTTGTGAAGATGGGGATCATCAAATCCTCCAAAGGTCAAGCACTATGTAATATCCCAAAAATTCATAAAAAATTTAAAAATTTTCAAGTGACATAAAATGTCTAAAGTCGGAGCTAATTACCTACTAATGGTTAGCGGAAAATGAAACAATTTATTAAAGAACATGGGACCAATTTCTTTATAAGAACCCGTAAACTAAAAGGTGTAATCTTAAAAACTTGTGTTAGTGCTATTAATGACTTAGCAACTGTAATTCTATCAGAGTTACAAAAGGACTTGCATTTTGCTGCTGCTAGATATACTAATGTTTATCTTTTGTCAAGTAGGTAAGAAATTCTTGTGTGTGATCGAGGCTTACTTAGCGCTCAGCTAACTCAACTGGACTGATGGTTCCTTACAGGTTTAGTAGGTAAGCGTACGTTCTAGTAAAAGTAATATTTATATTCCAGTCAAGAAGATACTTCTCTAGCAGGTTTATGATGCTAGACTTAGAGTGTTTTAACTGCTCCTTGACTCAATAAGAGGTAAGGTTAATCGGTATTTCTTTTGTTGTTAAACTCCATAATGACGTTTAAACAAACTACACATGCATGGGTTGAAAAGCATGATCAAATACTGTCATAAGACATCAAAAGCTCTGGATGATTATGATAGAAATAAAATCCAACAAATACTTGTATTCTTGCTTACATCAATTTGTAATCTAGAGTTTAAATGGTATGAATAAGTTCACAAATTAATGCTTCGATTACTCAACAATGTTTGATCTATCATATCTACCCAAAACTACTTTTTTACTTTTAATCTGTTTACTCAATACTTGGATGCTAAAATTTCACTGAGATCTCTTATATGATCTATGGCCTGCAATTACTGGCATCTCCAAAACATACTTTATTAATAGAAAATGATCAAGAATATCTTCCTAGCTGAAAGAGTTTTCCCTTATTACTTTACAGTCCTTTACTTGAGTTCTTAATACTTGTATCTTACACTTTCATTCCTAGTGTTTTTTTTTTTTTTTAGTTATAAGCTATACCTTTTTACTTTGTTTGTTTATAAAACTTTCAAGGCAATTTTGTTGATTGGCATACTAAAGGAGATACTTATTTTTGTTTGGTCTCATTTAGCCTTTACCTCTCAATCCTAAGAAAAATCAAAAGGCTACTTCTATATTTCCTTCTTATATAGTATACCATACACCATATGTCTTTTAATGATATCAACTAACGAATAGTTTGATTTATAAATTAAAACCCTAGAATATAATATCCATGTTTTAACCTTATTATTTAATATGCTTACCAAAGAATTATCTCAAAGGTAAAAATATGTCACAACAATTATAGCTAATGCATAGTTTCTAATGATTAAAGATTTGATTGAAAAACAATTTGTTTGCAGCGAGGACTATAGAACTTCTACCCACGCTGGAGAAATATTTAGAAGGAAACATGGAGGAGGTAAGATCATTGGTTAAGTTGACTTGTTGTTTCCCTAATCTTCACTTTGCACGACGAGGGTTTCACTGTTTGGAGTGGCCGAGCTGGGAGCTCGTGGCCGCCAAAACTTCTTGTTAACCTCCAGTTCTCCATTTCATTGCGAGCTTGGTCTTGAGAGCAGCAAGAGCTGCTTTGTAAGTGTTTAAGAAATTTACGACCTCTATGGAGAATGGTGTGAGTGGAACAAAATTGTTTTCCTTCACCAAATTATAGAATTAGTTGGTAATCCGTACAGTGAAGAAGTTGAGTAAGGTACTTTTCGACCTCATGGAAGTTACTGGTTACCTTTGGTTTCACACTTGGGTTTTTCTGTGATAATTGGCACTACGATTTACGTGAGAGGTATTCCTTTTTCAAAAGCCAACAAAATGTTCCAGTTATATACATTCACGGTTTCCCCAATGTCTTCTTATCAGGTACTCTATTGGTCATGAGTTAAACTCCATGAAAGTTTTTAAGCTTTTCAATACATTTTATCTGATAAAAACTAATACTTGTTTTTACTGTGCAGGTTCTTCTTGCAGAGGAAGGGTCTAGCAGTGACTCAACTCTCCCCTTTCATGGCCACGCAACCCTGGTAAGCCCCGGTTGCAAATGAGGGTTTTCTCTTGCATTTGAATGTGGTGATTGGAAAAGCAATAAAACTCGGTTGCTGGTTGTAAACTCCACTTGGGTTTTTACTGTTAGTTACTTCTTGATATTATGTTTTAGTGTGATTCGAAACCCTAGAGGGTATTGCATGCAGGAATGTTGAAGGCTATAGTAGTCGTGACAATATAGTTTAGTGACAGTGCCTTTACGGTTTGTAAAGATGTAAAAACTTCAAGTTTTTCTATCAGCTTTAAGCCGTAACCTTTAAATGATATTTACTGGCAGTTTATTTAATGATACTTGTAAATGACTTACAGGGTTTTACTTTTTTTGCCTGTCTTGAAAGAATAGTTACTACTTTGTTCTTTTACTTTGTATAGTTGAGATTTAAATAGGTCCGAGCCTCGGATTTTAATTCTAAAGGCCATAATCCATTACTTCTTAATTGATTTTGTTTTTAATAATTTGTTATAGTATTATCTTAAGTGCAAAGCATTTATGTAAATTTTACTGTGTTAAGAGTACTTTTATTACTCTGTTTGTCTTATAAAGGTGATATTTAAATATACCCTACAGTTCGATAAGAGCATAATTTTTACATGGTAACTTCTTAGTTCTGTTTTAATAGCATAATTTTACTTCAATGATTTTTATATTTGTTACTATTTTTATAAAAGATTTAGGGTAATTACTAGGATTAACTTTATCTTTCAAGAATTTAGTCAGCAACCTTGAGGTTACAGTGGAAACTTCTATTTTAATAGAGACACATATTGTCTGGAATAAATTATTAGAAGAATTTATTGATAACTATCTAACCCTAAGTGATAGTTTGTTTACTAATCCTATGATTATTTGTTTAACTGTATCTATTGTGTTATAAGAATAATAGTATTAAAAGAGTTCTATATGTAGTATGATTACTAAATATCTTTATCTACCTATGTTCAGTTCTTGTCTGAAGTAAATACATTCAATAGATAAAGTTTTTACTGTCTCTTATAGAATAACTCATAAGCAAGCTAGAGCAGAATTTAGTTACATTTTTCATTCAGATTAAATGAAAATCATCATATCTACCTAAACACCCAACTGTACTAGAGTACTGCCTAAGCCAGGCGTGGAAAAATACAGTATGGAATTCTAATTCTATTTATTTCTCATTTAGCATATTTACTACTATTTCTAACATAATCTGTCAATCACTAAATCCAACAATACACAGTTACTCCTTTCTTCATAAACCCTAATTAAATACTAAAAAACATAGTACCTTATTAAAAAAAACCTTAGTATAGTTTTAGAAATAACCCTAATTTCAACTTTAATTATACATTTAGATAAACTTTTTAAACTTAAATAAAGGATTTTTTTTTTTAAATTTAAAAAACTTTATTAATATTAATACCAAAACTTTGTTGGTTTTAGACCAATACCTTATTTTAAAACTTTAATAAATTCTAAACTTTAATTTTAAAACTTTAAATAAAAAATTTTAAAAATTTTAATATTACTTTAAACTATAAACTTTAATACTTAAACTTTAAAGAAATAAAAAATCTTTAAAATTTTATAATGAAAGAATTTAATTAATTAAAAGATTAAAAATATTTTAATTAAAAATACTCTATCTATACCTAAGATTAGTTGTCTTCTTTTAAATTGATATCCTTATGAACCAAAGCCTATTTATTCTCCAGAGCTGCAGCTTACCCATCCAAATTGACTACTTGTCCTGATGATGGTTCCCGATTCGGAATCGAAACGTCGACTAAAAATGTCTACTGCGGAATTTCTGGAAAACCCCTATTCTAACATATCTCACCGCAAAAACCTACAAAATGAAAATACTAACATGCCTATATTTGAAACTAGTAAACATTTTACTGAAGACAGTAAATAAATATAATAACATGAAAACAAATAGAACTTGTCAATGATGAGGTGACAACATCTTAAGGAGGCTGTTCCTCCCAACCAACTCCTGGAGTAAGCTTGGACTGCACTTCCTCAGGACTCCCGAGCCTGTTTCCTGGTCCTCCTGGTATAGTACTGGGTGAAGGATATGTCCTTAAGACCTTTTGTCACCTGACTAGTCTAATTACCTCGGTAATTCAAATCTGCTCACAACAGTAAAAACTTCAACCTAATAGCTGCAATAAGTTTAGTCTCAGCAATTAACCCCTCATATTCACTTCAGTAATCCCCTCCATCGAATTTATCGTGAGTAAATTCATTCACCTTGAATGATCACCCCTTAGAAATGAGCAACCTTAGCTGTCTTCAATGGGAAATTTATAGAGATGCCTAGGTCTTCTGGGCCAGTTTTCATTTAATGAGCCACCTGCTCCAATTCCATTTTCTTGGGGAATCATGACCATAAATGTAGGGAAGTTTCCACCTGCAACGGTTGGAAGTAGTTTGAGGATGCTGCCACTTGTCAATGTACTCTCCACCTAGTCTCCTCCACCAAGTGACCAGTTAACACTCTTTTAACAGCTTCCCTAAGCTATTGTCTCATCATTTATTTATTTGTAAATAAAATATTCTGAATTACATTAATTATTCTTGACCCCACTTGGTCATAAATTACAAACTTAGCATAAAATATAACACAATGTTCCTCAAATAACATTAAATTGTTTTTGCAAATTGGGGCATGTGACACACTACTTTATTCGAGGCCCAAAGATACAAAGGGTAAGGGAAAGCAAACGAATTAAAAGACTAAGTTTGACGCTCTGAAGCCCAAGGAGAAGAACCAGCACCAAGATGAGCCTTCTGACTCAAAGAAGCACAAGAACAAAGGAAACCAAGGTGCCTTCCTAATCTATTTGTCTATTTTGGGATGATCTGAGTTAACTAGAGTGATTTAAGGCGCCTCCAACAACTTCTGGTTACTTAGTTGAGTTCAGTTCACTTCATCGGAGTTGACTTGAGTTAGATATGTGCCTCGACCTACTCATTGACATGCAATTGAGTTCTATTCAGTTAGACTCGGTCATTACTGCCTCCAATTCAGTTAGAGTCAATTATGGTTGTGATTAGTGGTTAACTGATGTGTTTAGTGTGGCTAACTGACAGCTAGGCCACTCTCATGTTTCCAATTCGAATGACCTAATTGGGATTCGAATTGTCTTGCTATTCATGCAAGTGTATCACATTATATCTCTACTTTTGATTATTGAATACATTCTTACAACTGCAACTCCTAATTGCAGTGTGTTTCATGTCAATTTTCTTGTGTAATTGATTCTGAATCTCTATGAGTTGTTCCTTGATCCCAAGATTACTATGACTCAATTTTCACAGGGGTGACATGTTCAAATGAGTAAGTCTTGACGGTGTCTATGGTTGCGAGGAAAGTAATCCTACTGCAACCAATTTCCCATATCTTGAGAGAAGTATATCTCATATGATTTTATTTATGTTTTAACATATTATTATGATGATTATGTGTAAAGGTGGCTGAATTGAATTATCTATATGCATGATTATTGTAAGTCATAATCTGGTTACATGAATAATGGAATCCATAGGATTCGGATCCGAGATGATAGTCATTTTGATCTTCTTTCTCTTCTTCAAAAACTGTAACTATGACTCTATGGTATTGGAAGGGGCACAACCGTGTTCTGGTTCACCAATATTTGTTCATTTTTGTGCTTTGGGACCTGTTCTATTGTGTCCAGAATAGTGTTTCCAGTAAGGATCGCTTTTCTCTTCGTCGAAAAAGCTTTCCAGATGACCAAGATATGTCCGTTTTGGTCCAATAGTTTTCCCGGTGCTAGGTTGAGCGCACCGGTTATTAGATTGGAAATGTTCTATGTATGGATCTGATCCTATTTGTAGATATGAGTTTTAATAATTTAATCTGAAGGTAATATTAATTGATGTCTGGAGGGATTCAACCATGCAATCTAAAATATATTAGTGAAAAATGGTTGTAGAGGACAACCATTGGGAGGTGATTTTGTGCGCTGTGGTTGCAGTTGATGCCTTTTGTTTTGCTTTGGTTGCGGTGTGGCTGTATTTTAAATCCTACCTATGTTTCTTGATGTGTGTTTTCCTTAGTATTTATCTTCATTGAAATCACACATCAAACAACACCACAAACTAATTAAATCTATAAACAATTAACAACACAATACTTGACAATTATAAATTATGTTTTCAATAATCTCTACGAAGTATAAGAATTTAATGTAGGACCTTAATCACACGATGATAATAGATTCATTATTCATGCACTGAATGCGATTATGAACTTAAATTTAATGTTGATAGATTTTATTAAGTATTGAGATCATTTAACTAAGGGCGACGAATTATTTAATTAACACAACCTTAGTAATGTTTATTAAAGTTAGAATTTTAATTAATAATTTAATGGTTAGTTGTCCTGGCCTTATTATGTTGTTCTAAATCCAAAGTTTAGAACCTTTTTCCTTGTCATAAGGGCCGGGGACATTACACATATGCATGCTTGTTTGGAAATTAGGATATTTTGAATTTGAAGCATCTTATTCTTCTTCTTCAATTTTTCATTTTCCTTCTTAAGATACCCGTCAAGCAATTCTAATTCCTTCACAATTCTTTTTAACTTCTTCATCTTCTTATCTTTCTTTGAAAACTCATTATTTTTCATCTCTCTTGTAGCCTCTATAGTTTGTTGCTCATAAGTAGGAAAAGTAGTATCCATTTCTTCATTATTTTGCTCTTTTTCACGTTTTGCATTTTCTTTTTCTTGCTCTTCCAAAGTTTGAATGTATGCATATTGAATTTGCAATTCATCATCATTTTTTTGCTATCTATCCTTTTTGAACTTGTTGGCATTTTCTTGATTTTCTCTCATATATGGTGAAAATTTTGTCTTTTTCTTGAAATTGTTTTTCTATTTTTGCCATACATCTTGTTCTTATCCTCCCTATCGGATGTTTTGAGCTTGTTTCCTTGGGGTTTTTCATTTCCTCTTCATCATATGTTATAATCAATATTTTCTCTTCCCTTAATTCCTCTTTTGATGTTTCAAAACCATTTCCAACTATAAATTGTTTCCATGACAAGTTCTGTTTTTTTAATTCGTGTGTGATGATCATTTTAATGAAGCCATAGTGGTATAATATTCTCTGTATGCTTCTCTTGTTTCTGAGCATCCTTGGCCATCTTAGAAAGGATTTGCAAAAAAAAGTAAGGCATATTAATCTCACAATCAATTCTCAAATGTTGCAACAATTTGATGTGATATAGATATACAATACTAAACCTTCCTTCACAAGTAACAATTTTTTTAATGATATAGGCTATTTCATCCCATGGATGAATCGACCAACTTATTAGGATTCCTTTTTTCCAATTCATTGATGCTGCCATAGATCTGGATATAAAAGGTGCCCATGATTTGTCTTTGAACCGTTTTGTTTTGAACTATGTTTCTCCTTGTTGAGGTAACCCAATGATTTTTGCAATGACATCTTTATAGAGTGTGATGGTGAGGTTACCCACTGTGGCCCTCTCACCATCGAATGAACAAGCAAAATCTAAATCAACTTTTTTACAATGTCCATCCATTTTTTCAAAGAAAGGAATCTATTGATTTTTTTCAAAAATTTCCAAGCAACCTCTATGAACCATGGATGAATCAAATCTTTTTGGTTCAAATCTAGAGACCATTTTTCCAATTTCAACAAGAAAAATATTCTTCCTATCTATGAAAACTAAATCTTCAAGGAGATATTAACCCAAATTTTTTCTCTTTCCTAACTTGCAATATAGTTTTGATATTGTCTCTGTTTTAGTTTTCAACTCTGTGTATTTTTAACAATATTTATGTTCTCGGAGTGTTCTTTTGGTAAGTCAAATTGGTGCTAACTCAACCAATTTCTTAACAATAGTTTTAAACTTACCTTTTCTTGGATGATTCCTTGAACAAGTCCTAATTTTATCCATAATTTGTGCACTCAATCTCCCATATTTCTTTGATTCTAGCGATTTCAGTCTTTGTTTTACCATGGAAACAAAATTTGTATGTTGACAGATGGAATTGTCCACATACAAATAATTTTTTTCAAGTGTGTTCTAGTAAATTCGAGCTTAAATGTTTAGAAAGTAATGTTTTGCACAGAAAATTGGGATTCTTTAGGAAACACATGTTCTATCCTCAGGCTTCACGATTTTGAATATAGCTCTGGAGTGGAGTTGAAAATGCTAGAGAGGACTTACAAGGGTACCTTTATGAATGAATTTTCACTTATACAACTTTTGAGTGATCACATTATCACTGAAAATGGATTTTGATTTCACCATTCCTCTTTTATTCATGAAATTTCACTTCTCTATTTTAATCATCATGGCTTATTACTCCCAAGGTATTTCACTTTAGCTTATAATTCCCAATGTATTTCACTTCAACTTATAACTCCCAATGCATTTCACCTTTGTATCTTAGCTTATGACCCCGAATGAATTTTTTTTAATCAATCAAAACAAAGCATGTCTTCCATTTCATCGCTTCATGTAGTTAGTTCAAAAATAGTGTTTGGCACAAACAATCTCAGAGAACTCGATTTCACAATGTTGTCGTAAAAAAAAGGGTTAAAATCATATTTTTTTTCAAAAATTGCCTTCTCACTGTCAATTCCTTTGTTGATATTTAAAAAACCCTCCTTATGAATCCTCCTTGTAAACCAAAGCAAGTTTTCTTTCATTCTTCTTGACGACTATTTTTGATGCCTAAGGGTAATGGAATGAATGAGTTAATGATGGAGGGTTGTGGGGGTAATCGAAATATAATAGGTACTTTGTCACCACTAAAAATGAAGAACATGCAAAATTTTAAAACATTAAAAAATATCTTTTTTTCTAACAAACTGTTTGTTGCTCTTTCCATTATGCTTGTCATGCTACTTTGTTGTAGCTGGTCTGGATTGGAATGTTGCTGCAAATCTTTAAATTTATTCAATGCATTTGGATTTGCTATGATATTTAAAAATTGTTGAAGTTGTGACAAATTTTATGAAGTTCTTTTCAGGTCCCTCTGCTTTATGTACTCTTCATGTCCCTCTTCTTGATTATGTACTCTTCAGGTCCCACAGTGACAAATAGATTTCTTCATCATCTATTGTTTGGATTTTGATTGAGTCATTATCATAAACCTATGAATCTCATATGCACCAAGCCAATGAGTTGTAACTTTAGCTTTAAAACTTTTGAATTTTGAATCAAACAATAAGGCCCAATCACCCACTTTGAATTGTTTCTTCTTGATGAATTTATAATGCCATTGTGCTCCATGTTATTGTACCAAAATAGTTTGTTCCAATGATGCTGGTCTTATTTCATCTAATTGATTCAACTGCATCACCCTTTCTCTTTGTGCCTAAGAGAGATCCATTCCTAAATCAACCGCTAATTTGAAAGTATGAATTTGGAATTCAATTGGTAATAGTACTTGCTTATCGTAGACCTTCTGATAATGAGTGAAACCAATAGTGTTTTTCCAAGTGATTATATATACCCATAAAGCTTCATTAAGTTTGTCTGACCAATCTTTTCTATGTATTTGAACTGTCTTGGTCATAATTGCTTCCAAAGTTTTGTTAGTATACTCTACCTGTCGATTGGCTTGAAGATGATAGGGCATTGATCTCCGATGCTTGATTTTGTATTTGTATGCAATGTCTTGCACCGGTTTAGAAGTAAAATGTGCTCCTTGATCAGTAACAATTTCTCTGGGAACTCCAAATATTACAAGTATTTCTTCAAATAGAAAATTGACTAATGTTTGTTCTGTTACTCTTGGCAATGCTTTGGCTGCCACCCACTTTGTAACATAATCTGTACATACCAAGATGTACCTCTTTCCTTTTGATGGTGGATTGATAGGTCCAATGAAATCAAGATCCCATTTCTCAAATGGGGGTTTTATGAGAACTTTTGGCTTAAGTGGAATTTCATCAGATGGTACTGGTTGTCCCATCCTTTGACAACTATCACAACTTTTAACATATTTCTTGGAGTATTTGAAGATAGATGGCCAATAGTACCCGAAGTTTAGTATTTTGTATGTTGTTCTTTTATTTACAAAATGGCCACCACAAGGTTCATCATGACAAGCTTTTAAAATGTCTAATATCTGATCTTGTCTTACACATCTTCTAATGATAAGATGATATCTTGTATAGAAAAGATATCCATTAACCCATGTGTATCTAGAACTTTGCTTAATTACTCTTTATTTTCTTTTGATGAAAAAGATGGAGGTAAATTTCTCGATGGCAAATAGTTAGCTATATCACCATACCATGGAGTTATAACTGAAATGGAAAATAGGTTTTCATCAGGAAAATTATATGATAAATGAACAATCTCACCAGAATTATTTAATCGAGATAGGAAATTTGCCAGTTGATTTTCCCTTCTAGGTCTATCTAATACAATACTGATGAATTCCCGCATCAATAACAATCATCTTGTTATCCTGCCATTAGTAATAGGTTTGTTCATTATATATCTTATGGTAGAATTATCTGTATGGATAAAGGCTTCATAACCAATGATGTAGGGACGAAATTTAATCACAACATGTACTACTGCCAACATTTCCTTCTCAGTGACTGTGTAATTCAATTATGAAAGGGTTAGATTTTTGCTAATAAAGTGAATAGCATAAGTAATAAGATTTATTTGTGACCCAAAGATGCCCCTATTGCAGTATTTAATGCATATTTAGAGATGCGAAATGGAAAATCCCAATTAGGCCTTCTTAATATAGGTATTGTTGATAGTTTTTCCTTGAGTTTCTCAAAGGCAATTGACAATTAGTATCCCAATGAAAATTTACAAGTAATTTGAATAATGGAAACGCTATTTTACTAAAATTTTCAATGAATCTTCGGTAATAGTCTGCATGTCAAAGAAAACTTCTCACATCCTTCTGATAAGTTCACAATGATTTGTATTTTTTCAAGACCCACTCTAATCCCTGATGATGAAATATGATGCCCTAATATTATTCCTTCAGTTAACATCATGAAACATTTTTCATTGCTAAGTGAAAAATTTGTTTCTATGCATATTTTTAGGAATTTTTCCAAATTCTTCATGGAATAATCAAAAGTATTTCCATCCATAGAAAAATCATCCATGTATACTTCTACACATTCATGTATTAAATTAACAAAAATAGCGAGAGCTTCTCTTTGGAAAGTAGCGGGAGCATTACATAAACCAAAAGGTAATACCTTATAAGCATATGTACCCTAGGGGCATGTAAAAGTATTTTTGTCCTAGTCTTCTAATGTTATTTTGATTTTATTGTAGCCACTAAATTCATCTAGGAAGGAAAAATACATTTTCCCAGCCAGTGCATCCAAGACTTAATCTATGAATGGTAATGGAAATAATCCTTAAGTGTTGCCTTGTTTAATTCTCTGTAATCTACACATATTCTCCACTTTCTATTCTTCTTAGGTACAAAAATTAATGGAGAATCCCATTGACTGTCAGAGATAGGGTAGGTAAATCCCACCTTTAATATCGTTTGTAATTCTTCATTAACTATCTCTTTCAACACTGGATTTTTTTTTTCGTTGAGGTTTTCTTAGAGGTCTTATATGATCATGTGTAGATAAGATGAATACATGTTTCAGGATGAATTCCATGCATATCAGTATATTCCCAAAGAAATGATTTATGATTTTTATTCAATAATGCAATCAATCATTCTTCCTGAGATGGTTCAAGATTTGCACCAATGTTCAAATATTTCCCAGGACCGATTTCAACTATTTTGTTTTGAGTATTTGTTATTGAATTGATAGGAAAAATATCATTAAATGATGATGATTCTAAAGAATTGATTGTGCAATTTTCTTGAAAATGTTGTCCTAAAACCTTATTTGCAGCAATGTATTGCATGCTTCTCAATTGTTCAGAGATATCCGCTTCAGAAATGAAAAAGTCTAACAAATATTCATTATTTTCTTCCCTAAAATCAAAAGCTTGATTAATACTTAAAAATACATTAAATCACTTCTTCCTGTTGTTGTTTTGTTTCATCAAGCCATGATAATTGATATAATACAAAAGGTGTTTGAGTAAGAGTATAAAGTATGATATGTTTCCTTTCAGTTCCATGTGAAACAATCACATTCCTTGTTCTACAACCAGTGAAAACATCAACCATGGCCAACCAATGTATTCCAATAATCAATGGATGTCCTCCTAGATTAGATTTTGGTTGAATAACTAAGAAATCTACTGGATACTCCCAAGAATCAAAAGAAACTATGATATCTTCAATTATACCTTCTGGCACTACTTTAGATCTATCAGCTTGTTCCAAGATTGTATTGGTTGGTTGAAGATTTTGCAGATTCAAATAACTCATTGTTTCTAATGTCATCACATTGATAGTTGCACCTAAGTCAATTAATGTTTTAGAAATTGAAAATGTTTGATAGTTATTGTTACCATTGGAATTCATGTATCAACATATTTTTCAACTGAAATAATATTTGACATTAATCCTGCTAAATTTCCAATCACATGAATTGTTAGTGGATCTTTCTTTATTTTGCCAGTTTTCTTTGGACATAATTCCCTGATTGCCTTTGTATAGATTGGAATATCTTTAATATCTTGCAATAAAAAAACTTTCACACATACATTCTTCAATTAGTCTAAGACATCAAATTCAAGAACATAAATTGGTATTTTTTCCTTAACTAACCTTTATGGGAAAGGAGGTGTTTGGTCTATCATTGTCTTACGCTTCTGAATTTGATTGTCTATTTTCAAATCTTCTGTGTTAGATCTTTAGGAATCCTCTCTTCTTTTATTTGTTATTCTATGATAACAGGAGAATCCTTTTGTAAAACTTTCCCATACCTTAAGTGGATGTTTTGAATAGGAAGGATTGAGCATGTAGAAAATGATGTTCCTTCATCAATGTTGTACATGGTTTTTTCCACTTCATTATTAGGATTTTCCATTGGTTGGGATGGTATCTAAGTTGGTGTAGGTGGGCGTTGGTTAGATAGTAACACGAGTTTTTGAGGTTGGGTTAGTTGTGGTGCAGTTAATGGTTGTTGAGGAAATGAATTTTGTGGTTTATTTTGCTGGAATTGTTGATAAGGAAAATATTGTTGAGGATTTGGTTGTTGGCATGGCTGTCAATAGGGATGTTGGTATGATTGATTTCCATAATCATATCCTCTCCAACCTTGAGAAGGTTTGTTTTGGTTTTTCTGAGGAGGCCAAGCTTTCCAAGGGATAGGAGAATTCCATGAATTTTTAATAGGATATTGATAATTTTGAGGAAATTGTTGTGCAGGATTTTGAGGCATACCTGGAAAATGTGGCCGCCAAAGTATTTTTGGTGATAAATAATAAAGATATTCCATGCCTTGACTTTCTTCCATATGGTCTTCCTGCAATTCCTTCAACATAGGACAATCATTAGTGATATGATTCTTTGTACAAAGTCCACAAATCTGAATACTATTTAAAGGGCATTCCTTCAATGGATGCTTCTTCATACATTTAGGATGGAAAATTGTTAATACTTGGTTCTCTTCTTCTTGTTTTTTTCTAGGTTTTAGCATATCAACTTGTGTCCCTAATGTACTTAAAAGGTCAATTTTGAAATCTTCTAATAAATTTCCAAGTTCAACTCTTGTTATACTTCATGTCATTAATTTGGTAATCTTAGAAGTTACATCTCTTTTTCTAGTTTTTGCTCCGCCTCTTGAGTATTTTTGACATAGTTCTGCAATTTCATCAAATGGTAAGTAAGAAATATTTCCTTTTCCCATTACATTAATAACATCAAGATACACATCTCGTATACCTTTAAGGAAGATTGTTCGGGTGATATCAGAAGTCAAAGAACTTTCTTTAGATTTTTGCATGTTATATAGAAATATTTCAAGATATTCCTCTAAACTTTCATCCTCTTTTTGAGACATCCTAAAAATATCATCCTTTGAATCTTTAGATGTACAGTATGCTTGATATTTCTTAAGGAATATTTTTCTCATGTCATCCCAATTGGCTATAATATGTTCTCCTAGTCCACTGAACCATTTTAATGCACCTGCCTTAAGAGTAACATGAAAGAGATGAAGCTTATGTGTATTGTTAGTATGTCCATATGTAGGAAATAAAATGTCAAACTCAAACAAGAATGAATCTGGTTCTTCAGAAACCATACCATAAAAGTTAGGTAAAACAGATGGTGGGATATTTTTCATTTTTACCTCGTATCCTAGTATGGAACTGGTATCTAAGATTGGAAATATGAAAGTAGTCTCTTGTTCTTCTTATGTTCTTCCAATTCGTTCATCTTCTCTTCTCTTGTCTTCATTTTTTCTCTTGTTTTCATTTTCCATTCTTCTTCTTTCTTCTTCCCATTGTATTTCATACTCTCTATGTTGTTTTCGGGTTGTTCCCCCTCTTGGTATTTTGGATGCTTCCTCTTTCGCCATCCTAGATTCCCACAATTCCTTAGTTAAAGTTTCTTGATCCTCAAAAACCTTTTCTAATTCTTCTTCTGATTTTTACTATGAGTGTGAGGTTGTTTTTCTTGAACTTTTTCTTGTTGTTCAAGGATAGGTTGGGAAAAATATGTTGCTACTTGTGTTTGTTTCCTCTTCAATTCACGAGACAACAAAGTGTGTCTTTCAATGAGAGTTAACCTTTGTTTTTCTTCTAATTCTTCCAGAGTGATTTTTCCAGCAGTTGGTGTAGTGAATTATTTTTTTCTTGGAAGTAGATGTTCCTGCTCCCACTGATGGTCAATTAGTTTTTGGGGGGTTTTGTTTCAAAAATCTACCTTTGTCATCTCTTTGTCTAGACATAAGGACAAATAACTAAAATTAAAAACTAAATTCTATTTATATGTTTTTGTTCTTTGCTTCTTCTTTAAAAATAAATATAAAAGTTGCCTATTTAAGTGAACTTTATAAGTCTATCTCTAAATGTGCTTCCCTAGAAATGACACCAAAAATGGCGTTCCAATCTACTGATGTAAATTAGAGAATATAATTGAATTTGCAATCTGGTGTTTGTATAACTTAGAAGCACATCCAAAGTATATGGATTTAGATCTAAACTTAGTTGAAAAGAAATAAATATAAAATGACCTTAACACTGTAAGTTTAAGAAGTGCTAAAATACCTTACAGGATGTATAATAATTAGATTTCTTAACACACATCATCATTTTAATCATCAACTATTCTAGATCTGAAATATCAGAAGCATAAGGAACTAGAACATTTAGCAAAACCTCACTATTGAAAGCAAAAATATATATTGAATTATTTTACAAGAAATTAACCCACAAAGTATTTTAATGCTCCAACAATTAAGCATGCATTCTAATAAAAATATTGAGATTGTAAATACTGAAATCAAATTGAAACAAACATTATTATAATAAAACATGAAACTGAAAACAACCTACATAAAATAAGCAGTAAATATAAATCATACCATAGTTGCATGAAAAATTAGAAAAGATTGAATGCGCGGGCTTGGCAAAGGGGGCCCTCCAATGTTTTTCTTGCACACCTTGAAGTATAGTCAACTAAGAAAACTTTTCTAACACCATAAACTACTCCAACAACACTAATTAACATAGACATGATAACAAATCTTGAAGTTTGCAAACTCTATTAATTCCAGAGTTATCAAAATCATCCATGCCTTGGGTATTTATACAAAATTTTTGTAACCATAAGTGCTAAGATGACTCTTGATCTAAGGATAAGATCGAATATTTACTCTAAGAGGGTTGAATCCATCTCTCAGATCCACAAAATAAGTAATAATCCCATGAAATCCTAAAAATGACATATTCTTACGCTAAAATCAGGGTATTTCTGTTAGGATTATTAATCCTCCCTTGTCCAATTTGGTCATATGTCTAAATCGGGAGTCATGTCTAAATCGGGAGTCTATCCAGTCTATTTTTAGTCACTAGCACCATTGGGTCCACTTTGCCTAATTGGGGCACATGTTTCAGTTACTAAAGTGTGGGGAACACTAATTGAGGCCTACTACCACTGATTGCATCGGTTTAGGAGCCTCCTAGACCAATCCCTACAATTTAGGAGCCACTGGGAGTGCTGAAACCAACCAAGGTCAGTTTAGTTCAGTTGATGACTAGTCAAGCTAAGTTAGGAGTCAGTTACATTGAGTTCTAGTCCTCTACATTCAGTTAGCGCTAGGTTTACATGACTGCACTCAGGAGGGGCGCATTTCTCACCTACCACAGTCAGTTAGCCTTAGTCAACACTGAATGTAACACTTGAGTTGTGTTTTAGAGCTCCGATGAACTCCGGTTATGGTTTAGACAAGGTCAGTTAACCATTGAGTCCTTTGATAGTGATTTAGACAAGGTCTTACTTACCTACAGTCAAGTAGAGTCTAATCAATTCGAATTTCCTCATGTGGATTCAAATTGCTTGTGGCTATTAAAGCCATTGTACTTCATTCTAATTATTATCTAATTACTCTTTGATTAATGAAAAGAATTCACAGCTCCAAGCCATTTTTGCACTGTTTCGTTCTTCAATAAATGAGTAAATTGTGTGATCTACCTTGTGAGTTGTGTGTTTGTCCGCAGATCTATGTGCTCAATTTAATAATTTCCTCTAGAAGTGGTCAAGTTTGACTAGCTTTGACCTAACACATGCAAGCCATCTTCTCAAAGAAGATATATACTTATCCATCCTTGGACCTAAAGGATCAAGCCACATGTATCAGATTTCACCTAGCTATTTTGTAAGCATACAAACCTTGGAGTAATTATGGGAAGTTCTGAAATCCCATAATTTTTGTTAAAAATTTAATTTTAATGCCTAAACTTTGCAAAATTCAATTCATAAGAAGTAAAGGAAATGTGGATGGAATATGAGAGATATGGATGGATTTTGAAGGAAAAACATGGATTATATGACAAAAGTAAGCATCGAAATAGTGTCCAACAAAGGCATGTAGCCATCTCTTTCAGAGATATGTTATTCCTCTCAGCTAAACCATTATGTTGTGGTGTGTAAGAGAATGAGTGTTGCATTTGAATACCTGTTGAAGCACACAATGACTAGAACTATCTTTTGATGTAGTCTCCTCCATTATCTGATCTAATTTCTTTGATATTCTTCCTAAGAGTGTTCTTAGCTAAGGATTTGAAAAATTTAAAGGTTTCAAATACCTTAGACTTTTGCTTGAGGAAGTATATCCAACAATAACTTGAGGAGTCATCAATTAAGGTCATAACGTATCTGGAGCCATCCATAGATGCTGTGGGAATTGGTCCAAAGACATCATTGTTAACTAGGTCAAGAATAGAGGCAACTCCTCTTTCCTTCCCAACCCCATACCTTCGCTTTGGTTGCTTACCTACCAAGAAACCATTATAGACACCTTCAGAGGACTTGATCAGAGGAAATCCCTCAACCATCTCTTCATTGTGCAACTGCTGCAGATATTTGAAATTCAGAAGGACAAGTCTTTCATGCCAAATCATGCTTGTTTCATTAGCATGAGTTAATAAGGCACTAGGATAAGAATTAGGAAGAAAGAGAAAAAATGCATATGCCTTGAAGGCATGATTAGCAACTCCTTTTGCTATCATATTCCTAGTAGATAGTTTTGAGATATCCAGTGTGTCAAGATCAAATGTGACTCACTTGGGTGAGCCAATATGAGTTATCTGGTATACAAACAACATATTTGTTTCCAGGGAAGGGACATAGAGCACATTCTTGAACACTTCATGCTCAAATTTGATGGAACCTTTCATGACAACCAGGATTTGTGAGTTATCTCTCATGTGGATTCTTGGTCCTCAAGAGAGATCCAAATAAGAGAATGTTTCTTTGGAGGAAACCATGTGGTTGGAGGCTCCAGAATTAATGAGAAAATATCGTGACTGCGAAAATCCTACCTTTACAGCATGGCACTTCTCATGATATCCAGTCTTATTTCCAGCATCAGACTTCTTTGCACGTTTAGGAAGGGCAATATTGTTTTGTTCAAAGATCCTAGACATCTGGTCTATGGTTTTCTCCAAACATAGATTCTCTAGATTATTTCCTCTCTTGCAGTGAGAGCACTTGGCCTTGCCAAAATTCTTGTGCTTGTCCTTCTTGGAACCTGATGCTCCTTCTGAACGATTATGCTTATCCTTAGGCTTGAAATCAATGTTCTTCTTTTCTTTACCTTTCGACTTCCTCTTTTCTTGCACATTCTTAGTCTCTCCAACTATCAGAGCCTGATTCTTGGAGGCTTTGAGAGCTCCCATCTATATCAACTTGTCTTGTTCTTGCATAAGATATTTTGTGAAGGCATCAAGGGATGACATTCACCAATGAGGAATTGTCAGTATCATGGAGTGAAAGGTGGATACGAACACTGAGAATTCTGGTCCAAGTTTGCTCAAAATTGAGAGCACCAATTTCTCATCCTTCTTATCAATCGTGCACTGCTTTCATTGCAAGACAATGGATTTGAATTTTGAGAAGAATTGTTGTATAGTTTTGAAGTTGTTGGGATGTAGTGTTATCAGCTCATTCTACAGACTATGGCCCCTCAGTTCATCCTGCTTGCCAAACAAGAATTTGATATTCTCCCATACTTCCTTTGGATTTTTCATTCCTTCAAGATGGAAGAGAAACTCCCTGGAGATGTGGATGCACATGAATCCAAATGCTTCATACAACTTGTTCAGATACTTCGAATTTTAAAGAGGTTGTTGGGCTTCGACCTCTTTTCCCATGGTGACCCTGTATAGACTCTTGTTGCACAAGAATGTCTACATATCAGCCCTCCAATCAAGACAGTTGAAGAGTGTGAGGATCATGGGACTCAAAGCTATTGAATTTTCCATCTTGCAGCTTCAAGGAACAACTAATTCTTTAGAAAACTTTGATTTACCTGCAGAAAAACTTCAATTCCAAATCAACCCAATTCAAACACTCTCCACTTCAACATGTGCACTTTCTATGTGTGCATAATACATGGTTAGACTTCTTTGGACATAATCTAGAGGGAGAAAGGCAAGAATACTAAGAATTATGTGGAACCCAATTGCTTCTGGTGCATCAATGGAAGTTTCCTAGGTTTGAATTTGGCATGAATACCTACTATAATACCATATTTAATTTAGAAAATCTTAGGATCCTCAGGCCTGAATGAATTCACTGTGAAAAGAAGGTTGCAGAAGAGAGAAACAATTCAATGTAAACCGATTAAAACATTCATGGAAAATTGCACACACATGAGACAATATTTTGTCAACATAACATTACATGAATTATCATTAACCTCTCTATAATACAATGATGTTACAATAGGAAAAATTCGAATTCCTTAGGTAGTATTTGAATTCACCAAGTTGGACTAAATCCAGTGCTAGCTCAATGTGGGAAAATCACCCCTAGAGCTCACTAATGCAACTCCATACAACTGAATTAGTTCACATCTAGTTAATTCATCTAGGTAGGTGAGAAAATGTTCCCAAACTCCCTTAAATCATGCAAATTGGCACTAGACTAACTGAAGATGAATTAACTGATGGGAATCAGAGCATAATTGAACATCGACTACGGTCAAGTGTTGGTGAATGTTGGTGGCACTTAAAGTGGGTTCCCAAATTATAGGGATTGGTCTCTAGAGATCCTAAACTCATGCAACCATGCACATAAAGTATTAAGTGGGCCCTAGATGAGTCCCCCATGGCACTAGTGAAGTGGCAATAACCTCCTAAGCTAGGATACTGTGGTCAAGAGAGGATTAATCCCCAAAAATATGAATACAACATTATTATATATATATTTATTTGAAACTCAATGTCACATCACTGCTATCAGTTCATACTATAGTTGTAGTTTAAGTGGATATGACTCAGAGAAATACGATTTATGGAGACCTTTGCTCAGTATTATTGTAGATGATCTTACTCCAATTAGAGTTGGATTCATTTTACTGTGGGTTCAAAATAATCAATTGTGTTTCATTAGTTTTCTATGAACAAACATAGGTTTCCCGACGTCTCATTCTGTCTACATTTTCTTTGGATTCACACTTTCATCCTGAATTTCAAATACTGAGAGGCGAGGAGTTCTCATTTATGAGATTTGACCTGTGCCTCTTTACTTTGTAATAACGAACCCGTCTTAAAGATTGACGGTAATGTATACTCCTGCTTGAAATTAGAGTCAAATATATTTTACGGAGTAAGCTAATGACGCGACGATTTTTCCCTACAGCAATCGTCGCGTCAGCTCCTCAAGCAAGCCCACCTAGACTCCGTTAACTGCTCTTACCATCTCCTCCATTATCAGTGACTGCCGCGGCTGTAAAGAAATTCTTCGTTCTCTGAAACTCATACAAGTACATGTACCATCCAATGATCCATGTATGCGTTGTGTATGGATCATATCACAAATTTGGATCATGAATCATATGCCCCTGAGAGGAAAACTCAAATTCCAATTTTGAATATTAGAAAGAGGGAAATGCAAATTCCAATTTTGATGGTTAATTGGCATTTTGTGATATTGACTTTGAACTTCTAAACTCTGTGAGGGATCGACTCTGGAGGCTCTTTACAGCAAAGAGCTCATCCCCAATCACACTCTTCACGGGCTGATACAAGAATTGTGCGTTCCCGACAGTTCTAATAGCATCATCCGAATATAAGCACCAAACCCCATGGCAGAGCCGAGTAGTGTGCGGCAAATGATTCAGGATATTCAGGATGCAACTACAGATAATCCTGAAGCTTTGAAGAACCTCAAAATTCTAGCCAATGTCAGCGAGAGGAAAGGATAGTTTTTAGAATCTGAGGGGGTTTTTCCTGTTCTTATCCACGTATAAATTCAGAGGCTCCAGTGAATTCTCTAATGGATGCATATCATGACGCTGTAGAAGAAGCAATCTGTGCAATTTCACTATTCTCTATGGATCGTATATCTAACAGTCTAGCTCTGTTGAGGCCATCTATGCTGGCATCCCTCGACTGGGACTTTGGGAAGTGCACTCTGGAGGCCAAAATGAACGCAACATCTATTGTGGAAAAATTGGCAAAGGATAGAAATTCTGTGAGAGAAATTACAACCAGAGAAGGAATCATAGACGGACTGCTTAAGCTGTTTGATGAAAATATATATTCTTCGGCCATGAAGGCCAGCTTGAAGGCATTATTTCCTTTGTGTACAGTTACTAAAAATAGAGCGAAGATAGCCAAGACAGGTGTCGTTCATCGTTTGATTGAGCTTCTTCGTGGTGCAGATACATCCATGGTAGAGAAATACTTGGTGATTTTGTACTTTCCAACATTTCAGAAGGTTGTTGTGCCATACTGGGCCACGCCCTAGCGATACTGAGTATTGTTAGAATCTTGTTGGCTGTGTATGATACTGGAACTAATTATGCAGTTGGGATTCTATTGAAAATATGCTCCAATTCTCCCGAAGAAGGGCTGCTGATAGAATATGTACGGATGGGCAATGTTGAGAGACTATTTTTTGTTTTTGTTGGAGATGGACTATTCGTCAAAAGCAAATGAGATCGTTATGCTCCTTTCTCCCATGCAACATAACTCCCATGTGACACGAGGGCACATGCGATAATTTTTCACTCTCGAGATATAGCTACTCTTCTGATACCTTATTTCCTACCATAGTTAATTTCTTAAAACAATATCCCTTACAAAAAAACATTTTAAGGCCAGCTTGCGATGTGTTTGTAGAGGAGTTGTTTCAAAGTTTATTGACATGAAATAGAACTATATCCCTTTAATATATTTGATGGATAGTTTGAGTTGTCTTTGTAGAGGAGTTGTTTCAAGGACAATGTGTCTTAAAAAAAAGCATTTTAAGGCCAGTTTGAGATATGTTTTTAGAGTTGTTTAAAGGTTTATTGATATGAAATAGTAATGGTATAGTTATAGTGTAGTATATGGGACTTTTGTAATTTTTATCCCAATTAAATATAGTTTTTTTATTATATAATTTAGTATTAGGGAGATATGTAAT
>LPNX010361136.1:0-12219 GCA_001517045.1 Pseudotsuga menziesii | reverse complement strand
GGAAACCGCGTGGAGGTAGCTCTCCGTATTTGTTTTCTTCCTAAAAACCCTATGTCCCAGGGTCCCATCCTCTTTCCTAGTTATCAAGACATCAAGAAATGAGATGCTCCCATTCTCCTCCAGTTCCATTGTGAACTTGATATTTTTCGAACGATTATTAAGGTGTTCAAAAAACAATTTAAGCTCGTTTTCCCCATGCGGCCAAATCACATTTGTATCCTCCATGTATCTCTTCCAATGTGAAGGCTTTAGTGGGTAGGAGTTCAGAGCCTCTTTCTCGAATTTTTCCATGTAGAGGTTTGCCACTATGGGTGAGAGGGGGGACCCCATGGCTACCTCAGTGGTTTGCTCATAGAATTCTCCTTGAAAACTAAAGAAAGTGGATCTGAGACAGACTTCCGCTAACCTTTCCGTGTCTGGGTCTGTTACCTCATTGATGACTTGGATGGCCTCATCTAAAAGTATCTTAGTAAATAGGGAGATCACATCAAAACTTAAGATTATGTCATTGGGTTCCACCTTCTTCTTTTTAATCAGCTCCATGAATTCACTTGAGTCTTTAATGTATGAGTCCGTGTTACCTACCAAGGGGCCTAGGATTTTGGCTACGTGTTTTGCTAGCTCATAAGTGAGGGAGTCTATGGTATTAACGATGGGTCGGAGGGGTACTCCCTCTTTGTGAATTTTTGGGAGGCCATAAATTCTGGGTGTAATCTCACGGTTAGGGGTAAGCCGCTTCTTCATTCTTTCATCAAGGTTTGAGTTTTTAATAGTTCTTTTTACCTCTCTTATTATTTTAGAAATGGGGTTTTTGTTAAGTTTTCTATAGCTCCCGCTCGTAGTAATATGATCTAACATCTTTGCGTTGTAAGCCGCTTTGTCTAGGATGACCGTAGCACCTCCTTTGTCTGCTTTTAATATAACTATGTCATTGTTGGATTTTAGGTTTCTTAAGGCTAATTTTTCTTCTTTAGTGATGTTGTTCTTGGATATTTTGGATTTTCTTAGGACTAGAGCACAATCTTGTCTGACGGTTTCCTTATCCAGAGCATTCAAATTCTGAATGCAATCCTCTATATTACATATGATGGTCTCGGTAGGGATGGATCTAGGCGATAAGGTGAAGTTTAAGCCTTTCTTTAGAATACTGCTCTCAATATCAGTTAGCGTGTGGCTCGAGAGGTTAACTACCTTCTTGTTGTGATCACTAGTGTGTTCCTTCTTGTTACGATTGCTGGTATGTTCCTTGTTATGATTGCTGGATGAAATGGCGTTTAAATGTCCCTTTTTCATCTCCACGCTGGGACCAAGGCTTTGGCTCGAGTTTTGTGATGGAAGAGTGTTGATTAAACAGTTGTGATCACTGGCATGTTCCATGCAGGCGAGTCCCTTTTCAAACTCCACGTTGGGATCAAGACCCAATGTGCCAGCATTATTCCTGTCCCTTTCCCTTATGCTAACGACCTCCTTATCCATGTCGACGATCTTTCTTTGCTGTCTCTCCCAGGTTAATCGTTTTTTATTGCTAACTTTGAGAGCTATAGCAGCATCTGATGTCTTCCGTAATTCCGGACTGATGGTGGCCAAGAACTTGAGGTGGAGGGATAACGCTTCCTTGGACAGGCGGTCCAGGCTAGCGCGTGTCCTCTTGATTTTTGTTCTGACCAGTGTAAAGCTTAATTTGTCAAATAATTTATGGTTATGGTTATTGCGCATATGGTGGTTGATTACAGCGAACGAGGGAGTTAGCTTCTTGTCTCTGCAGGTTTTTAAGAAATCCAGATCTTCCGCTCTGTTTATGATTTTAACTCTTAACTTCTCCAATAACCGGACATGATTCCAGATTTCCCTTCCATATAGGGAAGTAATTTCTGTAGCTAGACTTCTGTGGTGGTTAATTTCAGGAGGAATCAGAAAAACCTCAGTATTCATGATCGTAGGTCGACGTTTTGAATCCAAAACAAGATCCATCATCAAGACAGTTTGCCGAGTAACATGAAGAGTGAAAGAGCTGAATAAATAATGATGGGATGCGGTGACAAGAGGATGTAGGTTCAGGGAGTTCATGGATGGAAGGAATGACTAAAAACCCTAAAATGTTTTAAGGTGTTTTATTTATTAAAAAAAATGTAATTTAATATTATAAATATTAATCAATTTTAAAAAAATTAGTTTAAACCAATCAGATGAAATAGTTTCAACCATTGTAGGTTAGGTTTAAAGAAATGTTTTTTTTTAATTTTTTTTATAATTTATAATTTTTAGTTTAATGTTTTAAATAAAGATTTATGTTTTAATTTTTTTTAATATAATGTTTTATATAAATATTTATGATTTTAAAGGTTTTCTATAAAATTAATTTTTCATAGTTTTAAATTTATTAATTATGATATTAAAAAGTGTTTTTTTATATAAAGTTAATTTTTTATTAAAAGTTTTAAATCTTATATAAAGATTAATTTAAAGTTTTAGTTTAAAGTTTTATATAAAGAATTATGATTTAAATTTTTTTTTTAGTTTAATGTTTTATATACAGATTTATGATTTTAAAGGTTTTCTATTAAATTTTCAAAGTTTTAAATAGTTCTGAAATTTCATCAAATGGTAAGTAAGAAATAGCTCCTTTTCCCATTACATTAAGAACATCAAGATACTCATCTCATATACCTTTAAGGAAGATTGTTCGGGTGATATCAGAAGTCAAAGAATTGTGTTTAGATTTTTGCATGTTATATAGAAATATTTCAAGATATTCCTCTAAACTTTCATCCTCTTTTTGAGAAATCCTAAAAATATCATCCTTTGAATCTTTAGATGTATAGTATGCTTGATATTTATTAAGGAATATTTTTCTCATGTCATCCCAATTGGCTATAGTATGTTCTCCTAGTCCCATGAACCATTTTAATGCAGCCGCCTTAAGAGTAACAGGAAAGAGACAAAGCTTATGTGTATCGTCAGTATGTCCATAGGTACGAAATAAAATGTCAAACTCAAACAAGAATGAATCTAGATCTTCAAAAACCATACCATAAAAGTTAGGTAAAATAGATGGAATATTTTTCATTTTTACCTCTTCTGCTAGAATGGAATTGGTATCTATGATTGGAAATCTGAAAGTAGTCTCTTGTTCTTCTTCTTTCTTCCAATTCGTTCATCTTCTCTTCTCTTGTCTTCATTTTTTCTCTTGTTTTCATTTTCCATTCTTCTTCTTTCTTCTTCCCATTGTATTTCATACTCTCTACGTTGTTTTGGGGTTGGTCCCCCTCTTGGTATTTTAGATGCTTCCTCTTCGACCATCCTAGATTCCCACAACTCCTTAGTTAAAGTTTCTTGATTAAAAATCCTTTTCTAATTCTTCTTCTGATTTTTACTATGAGTGTGAGGTTGTTTTTCTTCAACCTTTTCTAGTTGTTCAAGGATAGGTTGGGAAAAAGATGTTCCTACTTGTGTTTGTTTCCTCTTTAATTCATGAGACAATAAAGTGTGTCTTTCAATAGAGTTAACCTTTGTTTTTCTTCTAATTCTTCCAGAGTGATTTTTCCAGCAGTCGGTGTAGTGAATTTTTTTTTTCTCGAATGTAGATGTTCCTGCTCCCAGTGATGGTCGATTAGTTTTTGGGGGGTTTTGTTTCAAAAATCTACCTTTGTCATCTCTTTGTCTAGACATAAGGAAAAATAACTAAAATTAAGAACTAAATTCTATTTCTGTGTTTTTGTTCTTTTCTTTTTTATTTGAAATAAAAACTACCTATTTAAATGAACTTTCTAAGTCTATCTCTAAATGTGCTTCCCCATAAACGACACCAAAAATGTTGTTCCAATATACTGATGTAAATTAGAGCATATAATTGAATTGTCAATCTGGTATTTGTATAACTTAGAACCACATCCAAAGTATATGGATTTAGATCTAAACTTAGTCTAAAAGAAATAAATATAAAATGACCTGAACACTATAAGTTTAAGAAGTGCTAAACTCCCTCACAGGAGGTATAATCATTAGATTTCTTAACACACATCATCATTTTAATCATCAACTATTCTAGATTTGAAATATTAGGAGCATAAGGAACTAGAACATTTAGCAAAACCTCACTATTGAAAGCAAAAATATATTGAATTCTTTTACAATAAATTAAGCCACAATGTATTTTAATGCTCCAACAATCAAGCATGCATTCTAATAAAACTATTGAGGTTGTAAATACTGAAATCAACTTGAAACAAACATTATTCTAATAAAACATGAAACTGAAAACACCCTACAAAAAATAAATAGTAAATATAAATCATACCATAGTTGCATGAAAAATGAGAAAAGATTGAATGCACAGGCTTGGAAAGGGGGGCCCTCCAATGCTTTGCTTGCACACCTTGAAATACAGTCAACTAAGAAAACTTTTCTAACATCGTAAACTACTCCAACAACACTAATTAACATAGATATGATAAAAAATCTTGAAGTCTGTAAATTCTATTAATTCTAGAGTTATCAAAATCATCCATGCCTTGGGGTATTTATACAAAAATTTTGTAACCATAAGTTCCAAGATGACTCTTGATCTAACGATAAGATCAAATATTTACTCTAAGAGGGTTGAATCCATCTCCCAGATCCAAAAAAAAGTAATAATCCATAAAATCCTAAAAATGCCATATTCTTACGCTAAAATCAAGGTATTTCCTCTAGAAGTGGTCAAGTTTGACCAGCTTTGACCAGACATATGCAAAGCGATTTTCTCAAAGAAGGTATATGCTTATCCATCCTTGGACATAAAGGATCATGCCACATGTCTCAGATTTCACCTAGATTTTATGTAAGCATACGAACCTTGGAGCAATTATGGGAAGTTTTGAAATCCCGTAATTCTGTAAAAAAATTAATTTTAATGCCTAAACTTTGCAGAATTCAATTCATAAAAAGTAAAGGAAATGCGGATGGAATATGAGAGATATGGATGGATTTTGAAGGAAAAATATGGATTATATGACAAAAGTAAGCATCGAAATAGTGTCCAACAAAGGCATGTAGCCATATCTTTCAGAGATCTGTTCTTCCTCTCAACTAAACCATTATATTGTGGTGTGTATGGCAATGAGTGTTGCATTTGAATACCTGTTGAAGCACACAATGGCTAGAACTATCTTTTGATGTAGTCTCCTCCGTTATTTGATCTAATTTCTTTGATATTCTTCCTAAGAGTGTTCTTAGCTAAGGCTTTGAAAAATTTAAAGGTTTCAAACGCCTTATACTTCCACTTGAGGAAGTATATCCAACAATAACTTGAGTAGTCATCAATGAAGGTCAAAAAGTATCTGGATCCATTCATAGATGTTGTGGGCATTGATCCATAGACATCATTGTTAAGCAGGTCAAGAACAGAGGAAACTCCTCTTTCCTTCCCAACCTCATACCTTCACTTTGGGTGCTTACCTACCAAGCAACCATTACAGACACCTTCAAAGGAGTTGATCAGAGGAAATCCCTCAACCATATCTTCATTGTGAAACTGCTGCAGATATTTGAAATTCAAAAGGCCAAGTCTTTCATGCCAAATCATGCTTGTTTCATTAGCATGAGTTAATAAGGCACTAGGATAAAAATTAGGAAGAAAGAGAAAAAAATGCATATGCCTTGAAGGAATGATTAGCAACTCCTTTTGCTATCATATTCCCAGTAGATATTTTTGAGATATCCACTGTGTCATGATCAAATGTGACTCGCTTGGGTGAGCCAATATGAGTTATCTGGTATACAAACAACATAGTTGTTTCCAGGGAAGGGGCAGAGAGCACATTCTTGAACACTCCATGCTCAAATTTGATGGAATCTTTCCCGATAGCCAGAATTTGTGAGTTATCTCTCATGTGGATGCTTGGTCCTCGAGAGAGATCCAAATAAGAGAATGATTCTTTGGAGGAAACCATGTGATTGGAGGCTCCGAAATTAATGAGAAAATATCATGACTAAGAAAATCCTACCTTTAGAGCATGGAACTTCTCATGATATTTATTCTTATTTCCAGCATCAGACTTCTTTGCACATTCAAGAAGGGAAATATTGTTCCATTCAAATATCCTAGACATCTGGTCTATGGTTTTCTTCATACATAGATTCTCTAGATTATTTCCTCTCTTGCAATGAGAGCACTTGCCATTGCCAAAATTCTTGTGCTTGTCCTTCTTGGAACCTGATGCTCCTTTTGAAGGAGTATGCTTATCCTTAGGCTTGAAATCAATGTTCTTCTTCTCTTTACCTTTCAAGTTCCTCTTTTCTTGCACATTCTTAGTCTCTCCAGCTATCAGATCTTGATTCTTGGATGCTTTGAGAGATCCCATCTGTATCAACTTATCTTGTTCCTGCATAAGATATTTTGTGAAGAAATCAAGGGATGACATTCACCAATGAGGAGTTGTCAGTCTCATGGAGTTAAAGGTGGATACGAACACTGAGAATTATGGTCCAAGTTTGCTCAGAATTGAGACCACCAATTTTTCATCCTTCTTATCAATCCTGCACTACTTTCATTGCCTGACAATGGATTTGAATTTTGAGAAGAATTGTTGTATAGTTTCTAAGTTGTTGGGATGTAGTGTTATCCACTCATTTTCCAGACTATGGCCCCTCATCTCATCCTTCTTTCCAAATGAGGATTTGATATTCTCCCATACTTCCTTTGGAGTTTTCATTCCTTCAAGATGGAAGAGCAACTCCCTGGAGATGTGGATGCACATGAATCCAAATGCTTCATACAACTTGTTTAGATATTTTGACTTTTAAAGAGGTTGTTGGGGTCGACCTCTTTTCCCATGGTGACCCTGTATAGACCCTTTTTGCACAAGACTGTCTACATATCAGTCCTCCAATCAAGATAGTTGAAGAGTGTGAGGATCATGGGACTCAAAGTTGTTGAATTTTCCATCTTGCAGCTTCAAGGAACAACTAATTCTCTAGAAAACTTTGATTCACCTGTAGAAACACTTCAATTCAAAATCAACCCAATTCAAACACTCTCCACTTCAACATGTGCACTTTCTATGCGTGCATCACACATGGTTAGACTTCTTTAGACAAAATCCAGAGGGAGAAAGGTAAGAATACCAAGAATTATGCGAAACCCAATTGCTTCTAGTGCATCAATGGAAGTTTCCTAGGTTTGAAGTTGGCATGAACACCTACTCTGATACCATATTTAATTTAGCAAATCTTAGGATTGTCGGGCCTAAATGAATTCACTGTGAAAAGAAGGTTGCAAAAGAGAGAAACAATTCAGTGTAAACTTATTAAAACGTTCATGGAAAATTGCACACACTTGAGACAAAATTTGGCCAGCATAACATTACATGAATGATCATTAACCTCTCTGAAATAGAATGATGTTACAATAGGAAAAATTCGAATTCCTTAGGTAGTATTCGAATTCACCAAGTTGGATTGACTCCGGTGCTAGCTCAATGTGGGAAAATCACCCCTAGAGCTCACTAATGCAACTCCATACAGTTGAATTAGTTCACAGCGAGTTAATTCATCTAGGTAGTTGAGAAAATGTGCCCAAACTCCCTTAAATCATGCAAATTGGCACTAGACTAACTGATGAGAATCAGAGCATAAATGAACATCGACTAGGGTCAACTGCTAGTGAATGTTGGTGGTACTTAAAATGGGTTCCTAAATTATAGATCCTAAACTCATGCAGACATGCGCATAAAGGGATTGGTCTATCTAAGACAATAATGTTGAATTTCCACATCAATAACAACCATCTTGTTATCCTGCCATTAGTAATAGGTTTGTTTATTATATATGTTATGGCAGAATGATCTGTATGGATAAAGACTTCATAACCAATGATGTAGTGACGAAATTTAATCACAACATGTACTACTACCAACATTTCCTTCTGAGTGACTGTGTAATTCAATTCTACAAGGGTTAGATTTTTGCTAATAAAGTAAATAGCATAAGTAATAATATTTATTTGTGACCCAAAGATACCCCTATTGCAGTATCTAATGCATATTTAGAGATGCGAAATGGAAAATCCCAATTAGGCCCTCTTAAGATAGGTATTGTTGATAGTTTTTCCTTGAGTTTCTCAAAGGCAGTTGACAATTAGTATCCCAATGAAAATGTACAAGTAATTTGAATAATGGAAACGCTATTTTACTAAAATTTTCAATGAATCTTCGGTAATAGTCTGCATGTCAAAGAAAACTTCTCACATCCTTCTGATAAGTTCACATTGATTTGTATTTTTTCAAGACCCACTCTAATCCCTGATGATGAAATATGATGCCCTAATACTATTCCTTCAGTTAACATCATGAAAAATTTGTTTCTATGCATATTTTTAGGATTTTTCCCAAATTCTTCAAGGAATCATCAAAAGTATTTCCATACATAGAAAAATCATCCATGTATACTTCTATACATTCATGTATTATATCAACAAAAATAGCCAGAGCTTCTCTTTGGAAAGTAGCTGGAGCATTACATAAACCAAAAGGTAATACCTTATAAGCATATGTACCCTAGGGGCATGTAAAAGTATTTTTGTCCTAGTCTTCTAATGTTATTTTGATTTTATTGTAGCCACTAAATTCATCTAGGAAGGACAAATACATTTTCCCAGCCAGTGCATCCAAGACTTGATCTATGAATGGTAATGGAAATAATCCTTAAGTGTTGCCTTGTTTAATTCTCTGTAATCTACACATATTCTCCACTTTCTACTCTTCTTAGGTACAAAAATTAATGGAGAATCCCATTGACTGTCAGAGATATGGTAGGTAAATCCCACCTTTAATATCATTTGTAATTCTTCTTTAACTATCTCTTTCAACACTGGATTCATTTTTTGTTGAGGTTTTCTTAGAGGTCTTATATGATCATGTGTAGATAAGATGAATGCATGTTTTAGGATGAATTCCATGCATATCAGTATATTCCCAAGGAAATGATTTATGATTTTTATTCAATAATTCAATCAATTATTCTTCCTAAGATGGTTCAAGATTTGCACCAATATTCAAATATTTCCTAGGACCGATTTCAACTATTTTGTTTTGAGTATTTGTTATTGAATTGATAGGAAAAATATCATTAAATGATGATGCTTCTAAATAATTGATTGTGCAATTTTCTTGAAAATGTTGTCCTAAAACCTTATTTGCAGCAATGTATTGCATGCTTCTCAATTGTTCAGAGATATCTGCTTCAGAAATGAAAAAGTCTATCAAATATTCATTATTTTCTTCCCTAAAATCAAAAGCTTGATTAATACTTAAAAATACGTTAAATCACTTCTTCATGTTGTTGTTTTGTTTCATCAAGCCATGATAATTGATCTAATACAAAAGGTGTTTGAGTAAGGGTATAAAGTATGGTATGTTTCCTTTCAGTTCCATGTGAAAAGATCACATTCCTTGTTCTACAACCAGTGAAAGCATCAACCACGACCAACCAATGTATTCCAATAATCAGTGGAGTCCTCCTAGATTAGATTTTGGTTGAAGAACTAAGAAATCTATTGGATACTCCCAAGAATCAAAAGAAACTATGATATCTTCAATTATACCTTCTGGCATTACTTTAGATCTATCAGCTTGTTCCAAGACTGTAGTGGTTGGTTGAAGATTTTGCAGATTCAAATAACTCATTGTTTCTAATGTCATCACATTGATAGTTGCACCTAAGTCAATTAATGTTTTAGAAATTGAAAATGTTTGATATTTATTGTTACCATTGGAATTCATGGATCAACATATTTTTCAACTAAAACAATATTTGACATTAATCCTGCTAAATTTCCAATCACATGAATTGTTAGTGGATCTTTCTTTATTTTGCCAGTTTTCTTTAGACATAATTCCCTGATTGCCTCTGTATAGATTGGAATATCTTTAATAGCTTAATAAAAAAACTTTCACATAGACATTCTTCAATTAATCTAAGACATCAAATTCAAGAACAAAAATTGGCATTTTTTCCTTAACTAACCTTTATGGGAAAGGAGGTGTTTGGGCTATCATTGTCTTACGCTTCTTAATTTGATTGTCTATTTTCAAATATTACGTGTTAGATATTTAGGAATCCTCTCTTATTTGATTTGTTCTTCTATGATAACAGGAGAATCCTTTTGTAAAACTTTCCCATACCTTAAGTGGATGTTTTGAATAGGAAGGATTGAGCATGTAGAAAATGGTGTTCCTTCATCAATGTTGTACATGGTTTTTTCCACTTCATTATTAGGATTTTCTATTGGTTGGGCTAGTATCTAAGTTGGTCTAGGTGGGGGTTGGTTAGATAGTAACACGAGTTTTTGAGGTTGGGTTAGTTGTGGTGCAGTTAATGGTTGTTGAGGAAATGAATTTTGTGGTTTATTTTGTTGGAATTGTTGATAAGGAAAATATTGTTGAGGATTTGGTTGTTGGCATGGCTGTCGATAGGGATGTTGGTATGATTGATTGCCATAATCATATCCTCTCCACCCTTGAGAAGGTTTGTTTTGGTTTTTCTGAGGAGGCCAAGCTTTCCAAGGGATAGGAGAATTCCATGAATTTTGAATAGGATATTGATAATTTTGAGGAAATTGTTGTGTAGGATTTTGAGGCATACCTGGAAAATGTGGCTGCCAAAGTATTTTTGGTGATAAATAATAAAGATATTCCATGCCTTGAATTTCTTCCATACGGTCTTCCTCCAATTCCTTCAACATAGGACAATCATTAGTGATATGATTCTCTGTACAAAGTCCACAAATCTGAATACTATTCAAAGGGCATTCCTTCAATGGATGCTTCTTCCTACATTTAGGATGGAAAATTGTTAATACTTGGTTCTCTTCTTCTTGTTTTTTTCTAGGTTTTAGCATATCAACTTGTGTCCCTAATGTACTTAAAAGGTCAATTTTGAAATCTCCTAATAAATTTCCAAGTTCAAGTCTTGTTATACTTCATGTCGTTAATTTGGTAATCTTAGAAGTTACATCTCTTTTTCTAGTTTTTGCTCTGCCTCTTGAGTATTTTTGACATAGTTCTGCAATTTCATCAAATGCTAAGTAATAAATATCTCCTTTTCCTATTACATTAATACATCAAGATACTCATCTCGTATACCTTTAAGGAAGATTGTTTGGGTGATATCAAAAGTCAAAGAACTTTGTTTAGATTTTTGCATGTTATATAGAAATCTTTCAAGATATTCCTCTAAACTTTCATCCTCTTTTTGAGACATCCTAAAAATATCATCCTTTGAATCTTTAGATGTACAGTATGCTTGATATTTCTTAAGGAATGTTTTTCTCATGTCATCCCAATTGGCTATAGTATGTTCTCCTAGTGGGCCTGAACCATTTTAATGCAACTGCCTTAAGAGTAACATGAAAGAGATGAAGCTTATGTGTATCATTAGTATGTCCATATGTAGGAAATAAAATGTCAAACTCAAACAAGAATGAATCTGGTTCTTCAGAAACCATACCATAAAAGTTAGGTAAAACAGATGGTGGGATATTTTTCATTTTTACCTCGTATCTTAGAATGGAATTGGTATCTAATATTGGAAATATCAAAGTAGTCTCTTGTTCTTCTTATGTTCTTCCAATTCGTTCATCTTCTCTTCTCTTGTCTTCATTTTTTCCCTTGTTTTCATTTTCCATTCTTCTTCTTTCTTCTTCCCATTGTATTTCATACTCTCTACGTCGTTTTGGGGTTGTTCCCCCTCTTGCTATTTTAGATGCTTCCTCTTCGGCCATCCTAGATTCCCACAATTCCTTAGTTAATGTTTCTTGATCCTCAAACGCCTTTTCTAATTCTTCTTCTGATTTTTACTATGAGTGTGATGTTGTTTTTCTTGAACTTTTTCTAGTTGTTCAAGGATAGGTTGGGAAAAATATGTTGCTACTTGTGTTTGTTTCATCTTCAATTCATGAGACAGCAAAGTGTGTCTTTCAATGAGAGTTAACCTTTGTTTTTCTTCCAATTCTTCCAGAGTGATTTTTCCAGCAGTTGGTGTAGTAAATTCTTTTTTCTCGGAAGTAGATGTTCTCGCTCCCACTGATGGTCAATTAGTTTTTGGGGGGGTTTGTTTTAAAAATCTACCTTTGTCATCTCTTTTTCTAGACATAAGGAAAAATAACTAAAATTAAAAACTAAATTCTATTTATATGTTTTTGTTCTTTGCTTCTTCTTTAAAAATAAAAATAAAAGTTGCCTA
>LPNX010361132.1:73667-94161 GCA_001517045.1 Pseudotsuga menziesii | reverse complement strand
AACACAAAAGAAAAACGATAGCAAAGAGTTATGATATAAGATTATATATTGGTGGAATAGATCAACACCAATTTATTTCGCCTAGGGTTATAACAAATTAATTATGGGGGGGCATATTTGAAATTCCTGAACTTGCGTCAAATATTAAGGAGGCATTACAGCTGACTTTAAGCTATTATATGTTGATGGTAAATGCCCTATTTTATGGTCCCAATTTCAGAGGCGTTAATTACTCACCTTAACTGAACGCTCATTGTGGGGGTGTTACGGAGATCCATGAGCACTAATCATGGAAGCGTTAGGGCGGGGAAGGGAAATAAATCCTAGCTGTAGGGGGAGGTGGAGGATCTTACTAGTTGTTTCAGAATTAGCAACTGCATGCATTTGATTGTAGCAAGCATGGCTTTACGATAATGTGTAAGCTTGCTAAAACATTTTTCCAATGAATGTGACCGATGTACGGTCTCCAGAACTCGCATAGGATTTATTTTATACTTGTGAGGGGACTTACCATGTTTACAGGAACTGAGACTTGGACATAGATGATTTGGTAGTTATGCGCTGCCCTTCTTTAATGAGTATATATGCCCTCCCTCAGCCAGTAAATCCCCATGGTATACCTTGGCTATGTCGGATCATTAAAAACTCTTTGTGTTACACGCATGTTATCCTTGTTTTTGTTATCACGATTTGGGATATTTCTTAGCCTAGTTCTTAGTCTGGCGTTATTCTCCAGTGTCATCTTGGGAAGACTCTGCATTGATTGACCGAGTTGCATACTTAATACTTGCAACTTTCATCCTAGATTTACATTTATCATAGTCTGTAGCTTGTGATTGCATACTTGGCCTGTGCGATCCATATTCTTTGGGTAAACTCCAATTGTTATGTGCGTTGCAGTTTTATTGCAGACAATTTTTTATTCCAACTCTATACAATGTACATATCGATGGGTTAGGGTTTGAATGCACACGTTTACAGCCTTGATGCAAGGGATTTTGTATAACCAATTTGTTATGTTTTTAGGATCTGATTTGATATGCCTTTCATCCCTAGCGTAAGACTTCTTTCTGACAGGATATGAATGCATTTCTTTTCCGATTTACATGTCCAGGATTGGGTCACCTTAAACCACCGAGTCTCCTATCACTGTGGAATCTACCACGACCTTATCTTGGTTTTGGATTGTTTCTGGATTTATATTCAGAACCACGGATAGCTGAGACATTAGAGAAAAATGAGTAGCAGTTAGAGCAGAAGTTTAATAAGTTTCAGTGGCTTACTGTAACCTGGTTGCCAAGATTCAGCATGAAATCCATCCAATGGAAGACACAACCGATCTACCCTATCTTTTGTTTTTGTTTACTAGGGTCACTCCCTAGCTGCTCGAGGTAAGTCCCTTAGTAGACCGATTATCCATACCAGCACAACCTCTACTATCTGCCATAACAATAGCTTCTGCCCCAATCGCTGATCATTAATAATGCCCGTAGGCTGGATGGAGCGTGGATAGAATCTTCTGTGCATTTATATGTAAGCACGGGTTGGAGCTTTGACGTCTTGGTATGGATTTCTCTTCATGATTTTTCGATGAAGACTAATGTGATGAAAGGATTAGATATTGTGAGAAGTGGACGTAAGCTGACACTTGAATAAAGGATGTGGGTTTGAAATAACCGTATTTTTTATGAAGGATGACCTGCGATTTGGTGAAGGTCTGACTTTTTGATAAGCGCCTTCCTTCTGGGGTTTTTATGTTTGGTATGAGTTTCTGGGAATCTTTGTGCATTTTGGAAATCATGTGAATAGATTTCCTTCTTTTGGAAGATCAGATCATTTCCAGCAGGAAATCGCAATCTTAGTGGCTTATGGGAATTTCCTATGCGATCTCCATTATAGGAAAGACCCTAGTTGTATTTTTTTATTGTGACCCCTTTTCCTTTTGCCAATGAACCTGTTGATTGTGTTGCTTGGTTCAGTGGGCTACACCGAGGGAAAAGAGTGTACATGAAAAAAATCACCTGTAGAATGATAGATCTGAAGCTTGTGAGAACAAAAGGGCAAAAACCTGTCTTAGATCACGTTTTTGACAGCTAGTATACATATACATACATCCAGGTTGTATCAGTAATTACAACTCTTTGCCTTATCCTTTAGATTGGATTGTATTAAAAATAGTGGGGCTTACATTGTATATGTTGAACTGGTAAATATATATATATATATATATGTATGTATGTATGTATGTATGTATGTATGTATGTATGTATGTATGTATGTATTGTATACGAAATTTCCAACTCGCTGTATTTTGTTTTGCTTGAATCTTAGTAAAAACAGTGGGTGTAAATTACAGCTTGGTTCATCCCACTATGAATTACCGATTGTTTAATACCCGTGGGAAGAAACATCATCCTGAGAGTTTACTGTCTTGTGAATGCCCATGTTAGAAATTTCTTGTTTCTGCAGGTTAATACCTTTTAATGTTTTCCTGAGAACCGTATTCTGTTAAAGATTCCAAGAAAGTTTGGAAGTAAGTAGATATAGGTGGTATCCATGCATTGGGATATATGTGACATCCTACTACTCATGGTCTGACTTTGACCTTGTTATTGTGGAAATGATGAAGTGACAGAATGCACTTTTGTAACCTTGGTTGAAGAACTTAATAGAAATCTGAACGATTGGTGGACGTAACCCCGGGTTAGGGGTGAACCACGTATATGGTGTGTCTTTATGGTATTTTATTTTCGTGAATCTTGTTAAGGAATTGTGATTCTTATATACTTTCAATATTCATGCATCTAATGAAATAATGTATAAATGCAGTAGCAATTTTATGGGATGAGCAGGACAAAAGTAAAAATGTGTTATGGTTATACTGTATGAAAAACACCAAGTACGAGTTACATGGAACCTAAAGACTGGATATGGGATTTCATTTACCTACAATGACATGTGAATCACTAACGTTAAAGTCGATACTCGAAGCTGCATTGAGCATCGTTCTTTTTAAGAGAATTACATCTAGATCTAGAAAAGCAAATGCATAGGTATGATCGATTTTTTTATTGTTTTATAATACACATGGTTTCGACATATTGGAAGTGGAATTCTCCTGTAAAGTTTGCCACTAACCAGTTGGATCTCTTTGTAGTAATAAAGAAACAGAAAAAGTTTACCTTTTTTTTTCCACACATATTGGCATCAAGGGCTAAGAGGGACATTATAAAACATCTTTGCATGTTGGGTTTCCCTCGTATAAGGTGGTAGCTCTTCATTACTTTGATGAGAATACAGAAAATTGAAATTTCATTTAAACACTTATAAATAAGTATGATGACATCAATATTTTTCTCGAGTCGTTTTCACTTGGAAGTTATTAAATTCTTTTCAGTAACTCCTAGCACTTACTAGAGCCCATACTCAATGCCTATAGCAGGGAGTTACAAACATAGTGCAATTCTAGAGTTTTCGCTCAACACTAAATGCTAGGATGTACTTGTACCATACACCTAGGGATACAATGGCCAAGGATCCGATGATCGAGAGCTTATGCTCAACATCAACATGGAAGGCTTCAGGGATTTTTCCCAACACATCAAATTATCTTCTCATGTGTTCCAGATATTCTCATTCAACACATAGGTAAGTACTTTTGTGTTCCATAGCTTCTCACTCAACATAATTCATCAATCACTCAAGTGTTCTAGAGCTCCTCACTCAACAAAAAATCATCTCGTCAATCATGTGCTTTAAGGTCCACGCCCAACACAAACAAGCATATACATATATAATCAATAATTGGCTTACGCCCAATATATAAAACAAATCATCATGTTCATATGCAGTGGGGTCTTTGACCCAATATAAAATAAAACATCAAGATAATCACCATAATCAATACACACATGCCTTTAAGTGTTAGGTCCAAAATTCGGGATATTACAATACACCATTATATTTATGGAGTCTCTTAAGAAAGGTACGAGAGTATATACAGTAAGAAGGACTAGGGTTTTACTAACAATTGGATTTGTTCTAGTTGTGAATATAAAACAATTGTATTACATTACTAGTTAATAATCTTAAATTGTCATTGGACTAATATTTATGATTGAAGCATGTAGAAAAAAACAATTACCCCATCATCTATAAAAAGTAAAGAGGAGATTGGGTCATCTATAAAAAAGTAAAGAGCAGATTAGGATTGGGTTTGTTACTAATATAATAAGCTATTAGGTCAGGTCAGGTCACCAAATATCATGGACTCAAAAAAACCATAACCTACTCAAATTTACCTAACAAGAGGACACAACAAAACTGTGACAAAAATCAAAATTTTCATATATATATATATAGTAAAATAATGATTTTAGTATTGAATCTTGAAGGGATCAAAAACCCGTATGGATGTATAAAAGATTTCTTTTCCAAGTATTTAATCTATCTCAAACACTTTATAAATACAAAATTAAAATAAATTTAATAATTTATATTTCTTATTTTAATTATAAAATTATATTATTTATTTGTTAATTAATGTATTTAAATAATATATACATTACAAATATGACATATTCACTTATTTAAATTGTAAAAAATCATTTCTCTATACAATAATTGTAAAAAATCATTTCTCTATATCAAATTTAATTAAAATTTAAATAAAATATAATTTTTATTCCTTTTTATTAATATCAAATTTAAGTAAAATTTAAATAAAATACCCTAAACCAATAACCATCTTAAGAACATCAATAATAAAAACTAAATATTTAATAACACCAATAAATACTTAATCCACTTAAATTATATGCTCACCGATTCCTAGATTCCTAAGAAAATTACAGTTTTTAGCTAATTATTTAGATACGGAAAAAAAAAATTAGTTAAAATATTTAAATAAAGCTACGGACCAATTTTCTTATCTAGATAAGTTAAAATTACTTACGACAAGTCAACATATTTTAGAAAATTTAGAGAGGAAACATATAAAATATTTTGATATGTTCAATATTGTTTTAATAAAATGAGTGCTGTAATAGTGGCGATGTCCCAAAATCAACACAATGGTTGTGAAATGCAAATATTGACATATCGCAACACTATATTTTCTCTACAGTGTCGATAATATATATATATATATATATTATAAAAATGTTGTGTTTTTTATATACCTTGAATTTGATTTGTGGAGATTGATATGTAGAATAAAAATTATATAATCTATGCCATTAACCAATGCAAAAATTTGAAATCATAATTCAAATTTTCTATTACCATTCCTACCGCTCACATGTAAAACTATGCTATCTTCATTTAGTGTGAATTGGCTATATGCTCAAAATTCATATATCATGTCGATATTTGTTGGCATTTTTGAACATATATGTCACATGAAATTTGTTTTAGGCGAGAGAGTAGATATTGTAGTACAAGGTCTCTGATTATGTAGTGTACGACAATAACAATCTTGCTTGTAGTATGCAAGAGATGAAAGGGTATTTTTTATTACACTTTGTGCTTTGTGTAATCAATCATGGAGTCTTTTTTAGTAGAAGAGAATTGCAATGGGCATAAATAGATTGAGTATGCATTTGTTGTTATCAATATGTTGTGAATCTGTTTACAAATTGCAATTACTAATAATTAATAAAATATATCTATTTTCATAGATAATAAGAGTTTTGAAAATAATATATATATATTATATATAACCAACCAATTTTTACAAATTCATCTAGTATTATTTATGTTATTAGTTCTATCATAAATGTAGATTGTGCCATCCATTCTCCTGTCCGCTTGCTCTTTTTTTTATTTTCTTAACAAAATTTTACGATTTTTTTTTTTTATTTTTGCGCTGAGAGGCGCATGGGAGAGATCTTGTAACGTTACGTAACATTATGTAACATTACGTAACGCTATGTAATGTTACGTAACACTATTTTTATTAATAACAAATAATTTTTTTAATTATAGGCCAAAATAAATGTCGGCCAAAAAAACCACCTAATATGGGGAAGATGTTGTAATATTCCTACCTAATAAAACAATAAAAAAGTAAAAATTTAATTATCCTTTAAAAAATGTAAGATGTTGTAATATTCCTACCTAACAAAACAATAAAAAAATAAATATTAAACTATCAGTAAAAAAATGTGGATCAGGAAAAAAACACAATATGGGGGAGATGTTGTAATGTTCCTACCTAACAAAATAATAAAAAATAAAAAATTGAATTATCCGCAAAAAAATGTTGGCCTTGCACATGGTTTCAAAACCATGTGCATGGTTTTAAAACTATGTGCACATGGTTTTAAAACCATGTGCAAGGCCTTCTAAACAACCCATGGTTTTATTGTACATGGTTTAGGAGGGCCTTCCATATGGTTTTAAAACCATGTGCAAGGCCTCCTAAACAACCCATGGTTTTATTGTACATGGTTTAGGAGGGCCTTGCAAATGGTTTTAACACCATGTACAAGGCCTTGCATATGGTTTTAAAACCATGTATGGAGAAATGTTGTAATGTTCGTTCCTAACAAAATAAAAAAATAAAAAAATAGTATATGTCAGCCATAAATAATATTAAATATTAATAATAATATTATTATATGTGGACCTTAACTAAAAAGATGTGCTTTTTGGTTTGAATCAAATCAATGGATACCTAAGAAGAGATTTGATCCCTCTCGACGCTTGATAGAGCCTAAGATTTGGATCTACGCTGGTTATTTTTTTTTAACCATTGTTCTTAATAAAAAGTTTACAGATGTTTCGAAAAGTTGGAACTATTATGTAAACTAGTTTTGAAGGTTAGTTTTGAAGGTTATGTTTTTAATGGATAACGTAAAGGAATTTAAGACTAAAATTACTAAAGGTTAAATATGTTTTATTTTCTCGTAATGTTGCTTATTTGTTGTGTCTGGTGTGGAATTGAACTCATTGCAAGTATAGAAATTGTTCCTATAGTACTTCTTTCATCCAAGGATATGACACGGTATGAATCTACACAATCGTAGTTTGTTTTTGGTGATATTTTTATATTTGTAATGCAATTGCCATTACCTGTTGTGATTTTTTTGTTCATGGCAATGGACCAGGTGTGTTGGCAGACTTGATGTGATTGTCATCATGCCTTTGTTATTATTCATATCAATAGGTAGAATCTATCATGTTATGTGTGCCTTGCCTAAATACAGACTATATACTACTATGTTGTCACTAGTGAAAACCTATTAAATTCTATGACTGTTCACGTCTTAATACAATCCTTGGGTTGATATTATGTCTATACATAATCATTTGTCATTGGATTTGTCTATATAATCAATGCATTTTCTAGAAATGTTTCTTCGTCGGTGATCGTCTACCACACACTCCCTTTTCCGGCACCCTCCCGTTCATCGGTTCCGGCCATCTTCAAAAAAGCTTCACTGACATGACCTGCGTACAGGGTCATACCAAGGGATTGGCACGTAACAACGAGCCTTATTCACTCCTAGGGATTAAATTTGAAGGGCTGGATCCCATTTCACATTGAAGGGCTGTGACATATTGAACCCTTCACAGTTTACATGTAAAACTAAATCCTTCTTTTCATTTGAGAATGTAAATGTAAAAGTACATCAAAATTTCAGTTTCTTTAGACACCAAACAGAGTTCAAAGAGTTCTCTGACTTGAAGCAGTGTGGTAACACCAAGTGGGGTAAGCTTTTATCAAGGCCTGGTCCGTGCAAGTAGTTTCAGAAAGGTACATGAGCTTACAAGAAGAAAGGTACATAAGATTAGAAGAAGAGAGACCCATAGCAACAATACTATCTGATAATCAGTTGGGCATCCTTGTCATTGACATGGCCAACCTCTCAGGAGATCTATAGAAAGAACAAGAGATGGCTAAGATCGACAAGGCTTGTGAAGAATGGGGAATTTTTTAAGTAAATACGTATTGTTTAATGCCTAATGCCCATGAATCAAGCTAGTAGACAAATACGTTATCTATCAATTTACTATGACCAAGTGTAGTGCAGGTCGTGAATCATGGTGTCCCTCACTCTTTAATAGATGACATAATGAGAATTGGAAAGAATTTTTTTCAACTTCCTGCCGAGGAGAAAGAAAAGTATGCAGTTAGAGATTATCAAGGTTACTGGCAGATGTTCGTTTTTTGAAGAGAAAAAGTTGGATTGGGGTGACTTTCCTGGTTTGATAATATCTTCCCTGCCATCCAAGAATTTGAGAGTGTGTCCATCTATTCCTTCTCATTTCAGGTATGCCCACTATTACATAATATTACATGGTATATAATAAGGAGATTCATATTAGAAACCAATGGATCTGAGTTCAATTAGATCCTGGTTAGAAAATTGTTGAGGCTTTGTAAATGCTTTGTAAATATGAGAAGCATTTCTTGAAAAAGAGATCAGACATGAACAGTGAATCATGAATCAGCTTTGCAATAACCAATTTGTAAATAATCATGTGGCCTTTTCTTACTGTAAAGATTTTAAATTTAATTGCCAAGAATTTACACCTGAACCCTGACTACTTTGAGTAGTCCTTTGGAAACACAAATCAAAGCATACCCAAGACCAAATCTTGTTTTTTGCCTCAGCCCACATGAAGATTGAATTGGCATTACATTACTATCCAGCATGCCCAAGACCAAATCTTGTTCTTGGCCTCAGCCCACATGAAGAATGAAGTGGCATTACATTGTTACTACAGGACAAAGAAGTGGAAGGCTTGCATGTCAACAAAGATGAAAAATGGGTGGTTCCTTAAGCTCTAGTCATCGACATTGGCAATTTTTTAGAGGTAATGTCCTTTTGGTTAAATTCAAGAACCCAAATTTATGGGTAATTAGTTGGTTAAATTCAAGAAACATTATTTTGATGTTTATGTGGTTAAATTCAAAAACCTCAAATTTTGAGGTTTATGAGATTTATATTGATATAGGTGATGACAAAAGGGAGATACAAGAGCATACATCATAGAGCAGTGACAAACAAAGACAAATCCAGACTATCCATCATCATCTTTTACAGTCCAAGATTCGAGGCAGAGACTATGTATTTTATTTACAACTCAAGTCCAAACATGACAATAAAAAGGTCGAGGTAGTATACATATCTACAATTTGTCAAACGCCATCTTTTACAGTCTAGGATTCGAGGCAGAGACTATCTATTTTATTTACAACTCAAGTCCGCACATGACAATAAAAAGGTCGAGGCAGTATACATATCTACAATTTGTCAAACAGACCTTTTGCTAGATTTTCTTTAACAATTAATTTTTATCATATATACTTGAGACCATTATTTGTGCAAAGTTTGTATTAGCAAGGATGTAAGTAATAGGCATTAAAAAAAAAGGGGCTTCATCTATTTTCTGTTGTTGAAAAACATAAGCAGTGAGAAAATTTTTTTATTCTACTAAGCTCAAATATCTAAACACAAAAGTTCAATCAAGCATACAAGTAAGACACCATCACCTATTTCATTTATTAAAGATGTAATATTTATTTGTCTGTGTTACAAGCAGCCATAAAATATGTCAACGTTGATGCCTAAACAACAATACATTGTACATGTCCATGAAATTTAAATGCCAATGAGATTTCCCTAAACCTTTGGAGCCCTAAACCCTTGGAGGTTTAATTATAGCAGCAAAAATGCACAATATATTCAATCGGTAAAAACTATAAATGTTGGGAGGGAAGTTAAATCAATCTAGGAAAAAAGTCTTATAACCAAAACAAATTCAAACTCGAGAGATTCCTCACTTCTTTGTAGCGAAAAAGTAAGTGACTTATAGCAAGGATTTGAGGTGTGCGAATCAATGTCTAGAAGGGTATCAACAATAATGGGATCTATCTAAATCTTAGCATGGCTACTAAAGGGTCAGATGTAAACCTAGGATAGCCTTGGAGCTCATTCTAGAATTGAACCTACATCCATGCTCTTTGTCTTTGGTACCAATACTAGCTAAATTTATTTTTTCTAACAAATCCAGAGCTACAAATTGCTAGTGAAAACCATTTTTCCCTCGTTTTCTTTAGAACAAGCACGTTCACTTGGGCATACCTTGTATGGAAGCATTCATATATCAACACAAACAAACCCTATAAAAAAACTTGACTCCATGCATACTCACCACATGCATATGAATACTAAATTCAGCAATTTCGAACCTACATTAGCTTCCAACAAACAAAGGAAGAGGCCGCACTTAAGATAGTAACAACCAAAGAAGCAAACACAAATCTAGAACCAACCACCGCTAATCAAATCCTTGTTTTTTCACATGCCTTCCTCTCCGACAACAAATATAAATCCCAACAAACCACCAATACACACTTGAAACAAAGAAATGAAATTATTAAACTGCACCCTACCAAAAAGAAGTTTCAACAAACAACCATCCAAGCTAGATAAGCACATGCAAAATCACAATCCCTACCCTGGAAAAAATAAGTCTCAACTAACAATGATGCAAACCATAGTAAAGCACCTGTGCACTTGTAGCTTTGGTCAGCTCATCCTTTCACAAGAATGTTCTTCGATAGAGGACACTGGCCATAAATGAAGCATGTTAAAGGTTGGTATGGTGTAGAGGATTTCGTAAATGAAGCATTCTATGGTGTGGCCAGGTAAGATGGATTTGGGATGATTCACACCTAATTCTTATCACAAGTATGCTCAGAGTGAAAAAATAAAAATAAAACATAAAAAAAAAAGGAAAAAACACCCCTACCACAATATGAAACTATGCTAAGCCTGAAAAAAAAATTAAAAAAATAAAGACAAAAACACCTACTGCAACATATCTGGAATATCAGGAATGGAGAAAGGAAAATTTTCAAAAAAATCTAACATACAATAGCAAAAAAAAAATATGAAACTATGCTTAGCTTGAAATAAAATTAGAAAAATAAAGGCAAAAACACATGCTACAGCATATCTGCAATATCAAAATTAAAGAAAGGAAAATTTTCAAAAAAATATAACATATGATAGAAAAAACAAACATGAAACTATGCTAAGCCTGGAAAAAAAATTAGAAAAATAAAGGAAAAAACACTATTGCAGCATGTCTGCAACATGAGGACTGGAGAAAGGCAAATTTTCAAAAAAATCTAACATTCAATAGCAAAAAAATACACATTAATGACCACACATATTTTTGAAAGCAGATAAATAGAGGCAAACATGAATGTCCTCATCTGAAATAGCATATCAAATGAAACTTGAATCATAGCTCGAATAAGAGGGAAAATTCTTAAATTTAAATTTAATGAAAAAAAAAATGCCACATGAAACCCGTAAAACCCATTTACCCAAAAATCATAAATTCAAGCCAGAGGTAAAACCCATTAAAAAGTAAATCAAATCCAAACAAATCTCAAAGTATCTATCCCTCACAAAGTATTTGTAAGATGCAATGAAAAAAAAAAAGCAACGTAAAATCCCGGGCCTTGAGAAAAATAAAAGATGGGAAATCAATAGACAAATTTGCAGTGTGAGATATATAAAGTGTAAGAACTTACGATGACTCTTCTGCGTTCGGAAGCTACAGCAAACCCGATTGCAATGAGATGCAACACTACAAGAAGTAGTAACATAAGTGAAGATGGCTTGTCGTTGGCCATTTCTGCACGAGATATCAATGTGGCTGCAAATGAGATGAACACCAGGACTGACTAGTAACCACAATGAATGGTCACTATAAACTTCTTCCTTCTTCCTTCTTTTCAATGGGGACTATGATAGAAAATAAACGAGTGTGTGATGCTTTTTCTTTGTCTTACTTTCCACCTGTTAGCTGGCACTTCGCACTTCTTTAATACTGCCCAATCACATACGAAAGAAAACAATCATGCAAAACTAGAACAAGAAGACTACCATTAAATGATAATGCAAGAGCAATCAATGCTTGACCGACAATGGTTCCAACACAAAGAACATTTAAAGAACAATAACATTGGCCTGCGGCCTCCTCGAAAAATCGAGAACTTCGTAAGTGGCGTGGAGCCTAGTTGGCAGTGGCCCACAGTGGTTAATTTGAGCCTCACCCAGGAATCAAATTTGAAGGGTAGGGTCCCATTTCACTTTGAAGGGTTGTGAGAAATTGAACCCTTCAATGTTGATAGGTAAAAATAAATCATTCTTTTCATTTGAAACTGTTAGTGTACAACAAAATTTTATTATTTATTAGAAATAGTGTATAGAAAAAAATGACAATTAGAAGAAATCCCTAGTGATTCAACATTTACATGGAATTAGTGAGGTAAACCATGTACTCTCCAAGGGACACCATTCTGTCGGGCGTGAAATACTCGGTTGTTAGGTCGTTGATAAAATAAGGCATTGGAATTTGGAAGGACCTTTGAATGGAGGATTTATTCAGCTTGATGGTGGCTCTATTGATGGTGGCTCTAGTGTGATTGGCCTACCTAAAAGAAAAACCCCAGAATTGAATCATTTCCTCCCCACATGCTCAAATCAAAGTGATCAAACAAAGGCCCCAATTTTAGGTGGATTAGGGATAGTCCCTCCAATGTATATCGACTTTATACCCAATTTGAAGTGATCAAACAAAATCCCCAATTTTAGGTAGATTATGGATAGTCCCTCCAATCTATATCGAGTTTATCAGCCCTATCGAAAAGGTTAAGTATTTATTAGTCCACTATAAGGAAGAACTTTAAATTCTCCAACAAATGTCACTACAAGTTGGGTGTCTAGTTTCTACCAAAGTCAACAAGGAAGACGAATCATAAACACACGTTTGGGAGGTTTGCGACAATGAGGATGTTGAAATCTTGTTCTTTGCTAGATCATTGCACTCCTAGTCCCTCATTCATGAATGTCCATTGAGGGATTCCCTTGTTTAGATATATTGGTAGACAATTTGTACTTCTTGTTTCCATTATTGGAAGGCTGACACGAAAACAAAGGGGTCAGAGTCTACAACATTTACAGTGTCAGTTGTTAAATATTTTATCCTTTCAACTATTGGATTTCATTAAGGAAAATGGAACAATTCAAACACTTATATTCAAATATTGTTCTTTCTTTCAACCTAATGTTTAAAATTCACTGTAGATAAATAACAATATTGACAGATTTGGAACTCAAATACAAGGCTCTTTCTTCTTGCTCCTCTGCCCAAACGAAGTTGTGGTCCTAAACTATGAAAATTATACATTATTTTGATTCTAATTTCATTTAAATATTGGGTTTTTTAAGCTTACATCTATTGAGTATTCGATACTTAGTCTCGTGGAAACGCAATCGCATAATACATTAGGAATTTCAAACAACATTTTGGATGGAGAAATTTTAAACCATTATATTTATAGAACTAGAAGGAACTCCAACAAGAAACACATTTAACTTTTATCCCCATATAAAATGTTACACAAGTGTAAAATGCTATACATACTTGTAATTACAACCAAGTCAACAGCTTAGCTCTGCATAATATTATGGAGGAAATAGAAATTAGGGAGACACTGAAGCATAGAATTGGAGAGTTGAGAGTCTGATTCCCAACCTCCGACTGTCCTATACTCATAAACCCAAAATAATGTTTTTTTTCAGAGACTTCACCAATCTCTTTAAGTTCAGGGAAGCTCAACCCAACCTACCCAGCGTTCTACCTTTGCTTCTCTTGCTCCTACCTGTGAAAAAGGTGGAACCTTCGAGTTTCCCACCGCAGAAGACAACAAGGAATTAGAGTGTGCAACTGTTTCCTTCTATATAAAGATGATTGGAAGCAACGCCATCTTAATTCCACAATATCTCGATGCTCTTGAGTTGGTTTACCTTTCCCGAGGTAGGCGAATGCATGTTTGTGTATTTCACATGATTACAAAAAAAATCATTTTATAATTGCTTCTACATAACATAGATATATATATATATATATATATATATATATATATATATATATATGCAGGTGAGGGAAAACTGGGTATTGTTTTCGTGAGGTTTCCAAATAATTTCAGAGATCATTCTTCGTTATGAGGGTGCTCAGGGTGTACATCAGAGAGCCCACGAGAGGAAGAAGAAGAAGAAGAAGAGGTCTCAAGTCAAAAGGTGAGGTGAGTGAGGAGGGGAGACGTAATAGCGATATTTGCAGGAGAAACCCACTGGTGCTATAATGATGGGAACGAGTCTCTATAAATCATTGCCATTATACACATAGCAAACCCTCATAAATAGCTCGGGCGCAAGTGTTACCGTGTAAGCATCCCGACAAATTAAGTAATGATAATATTTAGTTAGGTATATGACAAATTCTTTTGTTTCTTTTAGAGATGACTATATGCATATTGTACAACCATTCTCTCTCGTTGACCCTCCTTGCGAGTTTCCTTTGTCTCTACTGCCTAATCCCCTTCCTCCAATGAGACAGGAAGACTAAGCGGCCTAGTTGGACCGTGGGAGACTGGGAGTGCTTATTCAAATGATTCTGACCCTTGTAAATGAATGGAAATTGGAATAAATCCTAGAATCCTAGACTAACTAGTATAGGATATGATTCATGAGCATAAACAAAGAGCGGGGTGTTGCTAGCCTGCTACCAAAGATTCGTCATCCCAGTCTTGTGGTGGTCATAATAGAAATGTCTAGTGCTCGGTGAAACGCTGGTCTGGAAACTTACATACACATTGGAGCAGGTTAGGTTCAAATCTAGCAAAGATTGCTCAATGCATTGTAAATTGCAACTTTTAAGTTGTAACCCAAAAAACAACACCATTGGTTTTGCCGTATGGAGCCTTGACAATGGAGGGTTATCAAATCAATTCACCATCCATAGATATGACTCATATGAGTATTTAATTTCACATCATATACTCAAATACTCAAGTGACTTGTAAGTTGTGAGATCACGTGACTCGGTGAACAATAACATGACAGATGGAAAATTGAGTCGGTAGGTGGTATCATCTCATACCAAGATTTAATGAAGTTGGTGAATCAGTAATGCATGCTAATGCCTTTAAATGCTTTGAAAGTGGACATCGAATCATGAGGCACAATCCTGACTCACCGACTTGAACTTGGCACTAGGCAGCCTAGTGGCCCACCGTGGTCTGTGTCGATTGGGACTAAGATCCTCATCCATGATCCAACTATTCAAGGGCACTTGGAAATATTCTAAGTCCCCACTCTCCCATAGTCCACTGAATCCCTGGATAGACAAATTTTGTAGCTGCCCTTCCGTTGCAAATTTACCAAGGCTTACTCAATTTCATTATTGAAGTGTTGCAAATGAACCTAAATTTTTTTTGCATGGTAAAATTCCTTTTGGCCTTCTATGACATTTAAAATGGCCTTTGGCCTCACCCCTGGTCTTGTACGGGTAAATTTGAGAGCGGCCCTTCTATTGTAATTTTACACAAGTCTCTTCAATTTCATTACTGACAGGTTGAATATAAAATTAGATTTTTTTTGCATGTTAAAATTTTTTATGGTCTTCTCTGACAGCCAAAATGGCCTTTGACGGGCTCTACAGCCTTCAAATTTGAACACTCGAGAGACCGTGTTAGACTGTGCTTCCTTCTATCACATATACGGTATGCCCATAAGCCATGGTCATCATAGGTTAAAATTGACGCACGTATGCCGGTTTTTCCACTTTTTAGCTGTCAAATACTATTAGACCTATCATAGTTAAAATTTGGCTGTATTAAAGTTTATATATATATGTACAACATGAAATGATGTAGTGTTTTTTTACCTACTACATTAAAAGTAGGCGGTGTCAAGCTGTCAACCTATCTACACGTATCCATCTGGAGGAGATATCGATTCTCATATTAAATTATGGTTCTGGGTTCACATAAAATATGTTCAAGCTCCAGCGCCCAGTTAATAAATAAAGTTTGATTGAATTTTTGAATAGTTACAGCCTATGAGCCTAGCGCCTTTCAATTTCCATCTTGTGGGTGGTACGGTGTTCAGATGGCCATAAGCTTCGATTCCTTCGAACCAGTGTTAAGTTCAACAATTCTTCTCTGTAGTCTTGTGGATAGTCGGAAAGAGATAACAAGGAGACGGGGGAGTCTTCATTATATAGTGGTGGTGGGGGGTAACGAGGAGTGGGCCTTCTAGTCGTCCTCTGACCATAATGGAATTCTACTGCCTGACTTGCATAGTAGCACGGTGCACCATGTAACCAATGCCTACCCTCTAAAGCTACAGTGCATGCCTGTGTACTAATGTCCTCTTTGGTTTTGTCATTGGTTTTCAACATTTGGCAGGGTGCCCAGGTACTAACATCGTCCTTGGTTCTGTTTTTGGTTTTCGGTATTTGATCTTTCCATACTCCATTGTAGAATAAAAGTCACGTTCTGAATTTTTTTTATGATAATGTGGAAGCCAGTGCATGGCTCAAGCTTTGGAGAAAGATTTATCATTGAATTTTTATGGACAAATATTAGGTTTTGGATTACTCAAACCCTAAGGTAGTTGTGGATTTAGCTTTCAGGATGCATTTGCAAGATATATCTAAAAAAATAGTGCCAAGGTTCTTATCACATCTATCCTATCTTCAATCTTTTTGTTAGTGGCCAAAATCTCAATCTAAAAAAATAGTACCAAGGTTCTTATCACATCTATATTATCTTCAATCTTTTTGTTAGTGGCCAAAATCTTATTTCCCATGATCTTAGGAGGAGTTCTCCTCGAGGGGGTATGATGGTAGGGAAAACAAGAGAAAAGGAATCGATTATTTGTAGTTATTATGTAGGAGTGGGCATTGTACAAATGTTGTCTAATGTAGTGTTTTAAAGGGAGTTGATGCATACCAAATGAAAACAGTATGTCGGAAGCATGAAAATGATATGCTAGGAAAGGAATAAAGAGCATATATCATACATTATAGTTAAGGTAATTCACTGCTGATAATAAAGAGCACATCCTAGTAGTTGCCAAGAGATCAACTTTGTCTATGTGGGACAAAGATTTCCCTAGTAGACGGATTTCAGCTCCAGTCGAATCCTCGAGACTTTATAAAATTGTGGGACTTTATTTTCATGTAGGCATCTTTGTTTCCCATAGTATGTGTCTCAAAGATAATCACTACTCCATCATTTTAACATAATTGGCAGAAAATAAAGAGGACATTGTGAATTTAAAGCTCGGAGTGTAGAATCTAGGCATCCGGATTTTTTCCTAGCATCACAAGGGTAAAGTTCCCATCCTGAATCCTTAAGACAATAAATCTACTCCAATGCTAACAAGCCAGAATTGAGGAGTTAATTTTCCCGTTCCATAGTCATGTAGTCTTTTTTGGTCTTCATTCTCCTGCTTATGTCAAAAGTTAGAACTATTTCTAGTTTTTTTGGTGCTCAATTAGTTTACAGTTATATGTCTTTGCCAAGGGTGTGGTTGGTTTCTCACTGAGTGGGCATTGTTCCATCCCAATTTTTTCTCTCGAGATCGTTATGGATGATTTATGAACCCCTATACCCATCCTTACATGGTTTCCTTTTTAGCAGGTTTGGATGTCGAATATGTTTCTTCTTGTATAGTTTTTTAGTTGTTAATTTTAATTTCAGAGATTTTAGTGTATTTTTTGTCCGTGTACCAATTGAAGGAAAGTCTTTGGTTTGTAAAAAATTCCCTAAATATTTCCCTTGTTTTCTTTGTTAACAAGTGATTTGATTGATAATTTTATTCAAAAGTAAACGTGTTGTGTTGTCTTTCGAATTAGGTAGTCTGATTCATCAGTTATTTTGTTCCATAATTAAGCCCTATTACAAATATAGATTAGGTGTTGCTATCCCCACTCCAATGAGGTTAAGTGGTGTTACCTCCACCCCATGTAAATAAGCATTAACCATGGAATGTACAAGGGAGAAATAGGCACTAACTATGGATTAGTCTTGTATAGAGAAGTCCTTATTTGATCTGTTTGCTTCTCCGAGCCGGCTCTTCTTAACCGAGCGTTCACTATTAGTCATGTGATTCACAATTCCATAACGTTCCCTATGTTGAGCAATCCCCCTCTCCTAAAACCTTGTGTATGAAATCAATAAGTTTCTTTCGATGTATCACTAGTTTATTGGTGAAAATAAATTTTAGCAAATGGGTAAAAATAAATATTATACGTCATATGAAGGGTAGTTTTACAAAGAAAACCGTAAAAAAAATTGAGTGAACCATCAAATTTAACCCGTGATGACCATCCATAGAATACTCAGTAGCACCTCTTCGACCGCCGTTGACTTCTACTTTTTGGCAACAAAACTTTGTAGATGAGATTGGGCGCACCTATGATATTTTGTGTGCATCGTGGGCTTTAATTCAAATTTGAATTTACATTAGGTACAACTACTTGGGCAGGCTTTATTTGAAATTTAAATCAACATACAATCCCTTGGTACGACCCTATACGCATGTCATATTAGTGAAGCTCTTTTGAAGCTGGAAGAAAAGGGTGAACGGAAGCCTGGAGGGTGCCGGAAAAAGGCAGTGTCTGGTGAACGATCGCTGTCGGAGGAAATCTCCTAGAGAAATAGTCAATTAGATAGACAACTCGTATATATATATATATATATATATATATATATATATATATATAAAAAAGCTTAAGCACATTGCTGATAATGTTTCATGGATAGCTTAGAGTTATGTTTCCAGCAATCTATAGAAACTATGAGTGGTAATATGTTAGGTTTGGGAAAGATAAGTATGTTTCCTAATGGTCTATAATGGTGTGACGGTTCTATTTGCAGTGATGAAATGGAAATGATAAATAATATAGTATCTAATCTCTGTATGCTAAAGAAGAATTCTAGAATTCCATAATTTCATATTGAAAATGAGATTATGATACAGGATGTTGGGAACATTTTAGCAACAACAACCGAAGGTTTAATTCAGCAAGATTGTTAAACAAGAGATAATTCCTCACCATAAATCTCTATTTTGTTTTTAAAATAGTATTGCATATTTTTTTAGTAGTAAATACAACTTAACTATGAATTAGTTACTCAATTTTGTTTCTAAAATAGTATTGTATATTTTTTTAGTAGAAAGTACAACTTGACTATGAATTAGTTATTGTTGCATGAGTGAGAATATTGTAGTTAATGAACTATTATGTAGTTGGAAGGGAGGCAATGAAAGAGATTCATTAAGATTTTGAATTCTATGCTATGAAGAGGAATTAAGAGAGAGAAATTCCTTGACTCTCTTTTTGCATTGTTTATGTTTCTCTATGTTAAGAAAGTAGTTGTGTGTAGATAGGTTTATGACATAAGAATGAAATAGTACCACATAATTTGCATTCATATGCACTAGTTGGCATATTGAAAAAATAATATGTGATAGAGTACATGAGAATACACTTGAATGTGTAGGTTTGACAATGCATTTGGGATAAGTGTGATGTCATGTTATACACAAAGAATATGCCATGAAAATTAAGTATGGTTTTTGTGTTGTATGTCATGTCTCCTCAATTGGACCATTAAAAGTGTTGACCTTGTTAGAGTTCCTATTTGCTTAAACTGTTATCTATCATTCTACCTAGGAAAAATTTTGTATTTAATTATTTAAGGCATGTATTTAATATTATTTCAGCAATTTTACTTATATATGCAAATTAATGATGTGGAAATAAGGATGCCATGTCAGGAGGGCACAATGGGGAAAGCTAGTAAACTTGCCTAAGAAAAATAAGGAAATCCATGACAAAAGCTGACAGGAGAATAAAGGGAAGTTGCCCAAAAGTTGCCGAAAAGAAGATAGAGGTAAAAGTAGGAAATTTTTGCAAAGGGAGGGTGCATTTTCCTCTTAGATAACTCAGAAAAGCTGTAAGGAGAAAATGAGGAAAGTTTTGAAAGGGAAAAAACAGTTTCCTTATGAGCTAGGAAAAGGAGAAAGTTGTCACAACATAAAAGCAACATCTTTGACTAAGGTGGGGCAGAATTTCTAAATGTGAAGGATGATTTGGACTTGGAAACAATTTTACATGGTCCTACTTTCCTCATTTCCCAATGGGGGGTGCTGATGTGGCTAGGGTTAGGGAAACCTTAGGGTTGACTTACTCTCACAGGTCACCATTGAACTCCACTTGCTAAACAGGTCATCCAGAAGGCTATTAAAGGGTGAATTCAAGCCCATTGCTTCAGTTTGGTTGTTGATTTGATTTCTTGATTCTTATGAGAGAATTAATTATGAGTATTGTGCCTCAGACTACTAGGAGATGAGCCCTAGCCTTCCATTCCCCTCTCCTTCCATCCCCTTCTCTTCCATTACCGGTGTGGAGAGCTAGTTGCAGACATTGAAGGATTATCAGAGTTATTTTCAGCCTCCATTAAGTTCAGGTTGAGCTCCAGTCAATCCCATGCTTCACCTATGCTCACATCCCCTTGTTGGTCAGATCTGGGCCTCTTGCCCCTCATTTTTGGAGAAACATTGTAATGGTCAGTTCATGTTGTAATTCATGTTATGTAATGTCATAC